>JAQJVK010000010.1:0-46379 GCA_035578135.1 Flexamia atlantica
GAAATAAGCTTGGTGTAAAATACACAATGGGGCATGAGAGATCACCATTGCTGATAGTCAATTAGGCCTGAAAACTATAAATAACAAAAAGACAATTGAATGAACTTGCTGTAACCTGGCACAGTATGTCAGGTCAGATAACAGAAAAATGGTCTAAATCAAATTACATACTGTAGGTGAGATGTTGGGCTCATATTTTCTTGAAGGGCTTTCAGCGTCTTGCCATTTTCAACTGCTACACAGTTGAGTACAGCAGTTGAAAATGGCAAGACGCAGAAAGCGCTCCTGCGAAAAGATGAAATGGTGCAGCCTAGCGGACCACATCTCACCTACAGTATGTGAGATCGGGAACCATTGTTGGATTTTAATCCAATAACAGTAATTTTTCTTTTACAAGGCCAACTATAGGATTTTTATGTGTCTAATTTATGATGAAAGTCTATAAATTATCTGTGCAATGGTTTAAGTATCAGGTATTTAATAAATATATGAGATTTATATGTACACCCTGTATTGTTAATGCTTTAGTTAATGCAAAATCCCATATACTCCTTAAAGTATAACATTTTGATTCTTTGACATCACCGAAGTCCATTGTGAGTCTCCTCTATAAGTTTTTAAGTGTAGCTAATTTGGATATGGTCCATGGAAAAACATGATGAAATAATTCTTAATACCTTTTTTAAATGGCGACCTATTTGACCTAGGCCTATTTAAAAGGCGACCTTTTTTGGTAGGCATTATTTGAAGCCAAACATGAATGAGAGGTGAGTATAGCCTAGTGAATGTGACTGTTTAAGGTTGACTAAGGTGAATGTTCCATAGGCGGTACTGTTAATCAATAGTCTAACAGCCAATCGCAACTAAAAGACTTGTAGTTTTGGATCCAAACCACGACTTCACCAGTCAATTGCAAACTGGTTACTTATGCAGATAATATTTATGGTCTTTTAAATATTAGGTTACCTTACTGGGAGTGTTAGCAGGGTCGAATGTTATTCCTCATTAGAAAAAACTGAGCCCTTGCCATCCATTTTAATTAGGCCTATCCACAATTAATTGTGACCTCCTTGAAGCTGGATTGCAGGACTCGCCATCGGCCCTGTGTGACTTCCCTAGGCCTATAATTAATAAACCAACATCTTCGATATGAGAATAGTTTACAGTAGAGTCCCACAAATACGGGTTCATGTGGACTGAATAAGTATTTTTAACCTGAGAAAATGATTCAGGGTTAACTGTTCGGGAGAGGTGTAAAAATAAAGTACGAATACTCGACTGGTAGTTTAAGTCAATCTTATGAAGACCCCATCTACAGCATACATTACACAAAAACTTAAACTTCATCAATTTAGGCCTAATCTGTTAAAACATACCTTAAGAAAGAACTAAACAGTTTGGTAGGCCCTCTCTAAAAACTCGAAAGTGCTCTGGCAGACTTTTCGGGTTTGCAGGACTCTACTGTTTCAAGAAGGGGACTTTATAAGTTCATTTCATCAACAAGAAATACAAACTAGGCTACATCTTATATTCTTTGGGATTATTGTGGTACCGGTAATTTAAGAGTTGGCAAATTTGGAGAGGTAATGCAGTCTAAACTGACAGTTGACTATGCCCACCAATTATTTAAGGCTGATGGTTTTGGTTCAAGGCACAAGTATTTTAATTAATAACTAAAACTAGGAACTAAATAATTAAAACAATCCTGTTTCATGGTTTTATTACTACCCATTCTAAACTTAATCCCTTATTGCTTCCCGAGTTGAAAACGAGTAAGTTGTCCGATGCCCAAGAGTTTTTTATTCGTAAAGAAAAGGCAAAACGAATTTAACTTTGAATTGAACCTACAATAACCACGACCACGATTTGATGCCGATATAATTTTAACCATGTGAACTAGAGTTATCGTTATTTTAACGTTTCGTTTGATTGAGAGGACATAAAACTTAAAACTGGAACGTAAACAAAACCGGGCAGACGACAACACATTAATCTAATGGCGTTGTTCTGCGCATGTGCGGCTTGGCTAGTTGGGATAAAACATAAAACGGGAATAATGCAGGGTAATGCAGAGGGATAAAATGGGAATTCACGAGCCAGAAAGGGTATTTCTTATTCTCGTTTTTAACAGCTGGCGTCCAACAGCTGATCGAAATTTTTGGCTTCAAAAATTAACATTGCTTGCAACTTCTATTAACACTTAATATTCAATGCTTTTACATAACTATTTTAAACAACTTTACAAAGCTACTTTTCACCTTTTTTATTTGCAAGTGTTTCAGTTGCATCTTCGAATTTTAATGTTTTAGCTAAATCACTCTATAATACCAACATAGCCAAACTTGTTAATCTTGGCGCACCGAAATTGCACCGCATACCAAACTGACAAAAAAGGTACACTAATCCCAAACCGATATTGCGCCGTGAGGGTGGCAGGTACCTGAGGACTGCAACACCACGCAATGACTCAGGAATGTTACCCTCCCCCCTCCCCTCCGCCTGACCAGTTGACGACCCACGAAATATTTGTACTCCACAAATGATTTGTCAGTTTTGGATAAGACACCTAAGCGATGCAGCTCCATTTACGAGCAAGTGAACCATTATAGTTATTTTGAATTAGTTGTTTATTATTTGCGATCTTCATTAAAAAAATATATATCAATGATATCAATACAGAAATGGCCCTTCAGAAAAAATGTTATGAGTTGCTATATTCCAATACCATATAAAATAAATCGAACGGTATAGTTGATGAATTAATTAGTTACCGGAAATGTAAATCAAACGGTACAGTGGTTAATCAAGTGAAATCAAGTGTTATTACGTTGGGTTAACGTAAAAACCTTGCACTTTTTATACAGCTTATAGCCATTTGGCAGGTGTAAAGAAGATACCAGCAGAAGTATTTGTGTCAGAAGAATTAATCTTGAATTCTTGCAGAACACCTCCTTATCCTTATCCTTATCCATTTAAGTAAGCCATCTGTATGAATTTTCAAATTTAGCCTGATTCCGTTGCCCACTCGCCACTTCCCTCCCAAGGGACGATAATGAGGGGTTTTGAAGGAATTCCTGTGTTCCGACTTCGAAGGCGAGGCGAGAAGTCAGTGCTTGTCTCCCTCATGTGATTCTAGGAAGGGCTGCGGCGCAATATCGGTCTACCCCTGGGACAAGATTTAGAGTCACAGCGCAATTTCGGTGTCTACCTGGATTTTGCGGCGCAATTTCGGTGTGCCCGTTAATCTGTCTGGCCTCCTATTAAAGCGCAAAAAGAGAGCGAGAGTAGTGCAATAGTGGGGCTTCTGGGCCAAAACGCATTAATCAAAAGTGACAGCTACATCCGGTCTGGTGACGTCAGAGGCTGTGACGTAGCTGTGACGTGTAGGGTGGGCATTTAAAGTTTAAATGCCCGGCTGTGCTGGGTATTTAAACTTTAAATGGCCGGAAATGGGTCAAGGTCAGGTGAGGATGTTTTTAAAAAGATCTTGCATTTTCGGAAGATCCGAAAATGCAAGATATTTTTTTTATTTTACATTAAGGTGGAAAAGTTTGCTCCCAAATTTGAAAAGTAAGTTGTTGTCGGTGGTGAAATTTCTTGCTTATTTTCATTCTTTTTGTTGTTGTTGTAAGTTGGCAAAAATACATTCTTTTCGTTTTGATTGTTTGTTGCATAAAGTTCCAAAGATAAACCGAACCCAGTGGTTATAAGTTGTTTTAGTTCTTCACTAAAAATTTCCAAATCCTTGTAGGTTGTAAGACTGATAGTGTTGTAGTGAATCCCGCGAATGTTGAGAGACATGACTAGAGTTGTTTACTCGACGAGAGGTGTAGCAAGAATGACTATTGCAAAGCCGGTGCTGCGGCTACCTCCGATGGTAGTGGGGGTAGTGGTGGGGGTAATGACAAGTGTTTGTTAAATCACTTTGAATTTAATCGTTGCCACAGTAGACCGAGCCGATGATGCAATTCTTCTAGTTTATCCAACCGGTTCTTTTGATATGTTTTGCAACTACATTTACAGTAGCAGAAAGAATTACATTTTGTACAAGCTTTTCCGTCAACTTGATCTTCAGGTATTTTAAAACATTTTTCTTTACAACAATAAGTTATAAGTGTTAGATTATTTCTTTTGGATGACATGTTGGTTGTAGCTTGTCTTAAACAGAACTGAGCCTCTCAACGTTAAAGTTTCGTATTTATATAAAGTATTCGAATAAAACAATCGAATAAAATAATCGAATAATACCATCGATTAAAAGTTCAAGGTCATCCGTTTGAGTTTTAAAAAAATACAACATATCAGTATATAAAAACATATACTGATATGCAAAAACCAAGTTGTAAAGTAGCGAATTTCTTTCTTCCTCCGTTGTTGAATTTTTAGTCGAAACCAATTAATGATAACATTATTGCTTGCGCATCAGAACTAACAGTTGATGAAATTTCATTTACTTTTAGACTTGTAGTAGTTTCATTTGTAGTAGGTAATTGTTCGGAAGTTTGTTTAGATGTAGAAGAAACAGTATTATCTTGAAGCTCAGAGTCCATGTGTACTCGGGTGAAGAGCTGAAGCTTTAATGACGTATGGTAGCCGCTGTCCTACCCCTTGTAAGCAGATGTTGGTAGTGGGCGGTCGTTAGGTTCATGCACCGAAATGTAGATAGAATCATAATTTTCTGGAGGATGTACTACAATTTGTTGTACAGGATCTGCATCAATAGTGAAACTTTGCGTTTCAATACAAAGTCCATCTTTGATAAAAGAAACATATAAAACAGAACTCATGTTTATTTAGATGTTTACTCTGCGAGTCCTACCTGCAAACTGATGTGTCGGTTGTAGCGCAGTGACCTTCCTCGAAATGACATGGACAGCACGGAACATCTGCCTTCCCCCACCACCATGAGAGACTCCTCGCAATATTTGGATATGTAGTGTTAGTCGTACTGTTGCTCTTGTTGAGTGAACATGTCGGTATTAAACAATCGTTCTTAACTTTTGGTTTTAAAATATTTGCAATAAAATATCGTTTTTAACACTTATTTAACTTTGTACAAGTTACAATATTTTAAAGATGCTACTTTCTTATATCACCTTGACACTTCTAAAAATATTTAGTTGCAGAAATGCAAGATAAACTACAGTAGCGATTAAATATAAACTTGGTTAAAGATATAAAATTGGTTTCTGTGTTATAACTTTTACATTGTTAGTTAATTAACAAATGTTACCAAAGTTTTTTGTTCGTCTCATTATTCTGCATTATTGAAGTACCACACGATAGGGTTTGGAAACATATAAAATAAAATATAAGATGTAGAAAAATATTTTTTTACGTTATAACTTTTATACCGTTGGTTTTATAAAAAATTTACTGGACCTTTATTGTATCTCTTTTAAATCTAATTATTTTGAGTATCTGCATGATAGGGTTTGAAAAGATATAAAGTAAAATATAATGTAAAGAAAGATAATTTTTGAGTTTTTGTGTTATAACTTTTATACCGTTGGTTTTATTGAAACATGTTACTCGACCTTTTTTGTTCGTCTTTTCATTCTGCGTATTTTGAATACCTACATGATAGGATTTGGAAACATAAAGAAAAATATGATAAAAAAAGTTTTTTTTTCAGTTTTTGAGCTATAACTTTTATACCTTTGGTTTTATCGAAAAATGTTACTGGACCTTTTTTGTTTGCCTTTTTATTCTGCGTAATTTGAGTACCCGCACGATAGATTTAGAGCATTTTTGTTATATCCACTGCCACCGTGTATGTCGACGCAGCTCAAAAGTTGAACGGTGACGATATCAAGTGGGGGCCCCCCATTTCGCAAAATTACTCTAAATCTATCGTGCGGGTACTCAAATTACGCAGAATAAAAAGATAAACACAAAAGGTCCAGTAACATTTTTCGATAAATCCAACGGTATAAAAGTTATAACGAAAAAACTAAAGTTTCAAGGTCATTTCAAACTTTTACAAAACCTATCGTGCGGGTTCTCAAATGACATGGAATTAAAAGACAAACAAAAAGGTCCTGTAACATTTTCCAATAAAACCAACGTTATGGAAGTTATAACGCAAAAATTAAAAAAAAAATATATTTTACATTATAAGTTTCCAAACCCTATTTTGTGAGTACTTAAATTATACAAAATTATGGGCAGAGTAGAATAGCTTAACATACCTCAACGTCCAACAGTTCAAATAGTAGATGAATCCAGTACATGTTTCGAAGTAATAACTCCATTACAAAAGGGTTTAAAAAAACGTTCATCCGGGTCGGAGTCGTCAGGACACAACAGCTAACACGCACAATACATATACACATTTAACACAGTACAAATATACAAACATTGCAGTAGACCAACTGTACCCGAGCCCTGGCAGGAAGCAGACTGGCGAAAATTATTTATCCAAAGCAGGGAATGAGCTGTTGAGTGTGTTAGCAGACGCAACAAGGTCAACCACTCGCATTGCCAACTGGTTACTAACGGAAGCGTGCGAGGTCACCAGGAATAGAAAGATGGCTTAGTGATAATGTAAAATATTTTTTTTTTCAGTTGTTGCGTAATAACTTCTATACCGTTGGATATATAAAAAAATGTTATTGGACCTTTTTGTTTGTCTTTTAATTCCACGTAATTTGAGTAACCGCACGATAGGTTTTGTAAAAGTTTGAAAATTACCTTAAAACTTAAGTTTTTGCGTTATAACTCCTATACCGTTGGTTTTATCGAAAAATTAAACTGGGCCTTTTTTGTTTGTCTTTTCATTCCCCGCAATTTGAGTACCCGCACAATAGGTTTAGAGTAATTTTGCCCCCCCCTGGCAAACCCCCCGGCAACCCCCCCCCGACAACCCCCCCCGGCAACACCCCCCCCTTTTACAAAATTGCTCCAAACCTATCATGCATATACTCAAATTATTCGGAATAAAAAGACGAACAAAACATGTCCAGTAACATTTTTTGATAAAACCAACGGTATACAAGTTATCACGCAAAAACTAAAAAAAGTATTTTCCAACATTTTATATTTTACTTTATAAGTTTCCAACCCTTATTTTGTGAGTACTTAAATTATGTGACCAACAACAAGCTTCGGTAACATTTGTTATGAAATCAACAATATTTTGTAAGAAATCAACAATATTTTGTAGCCTGGACGTTTTGTAACCTGGACGGTTTTAAATCTTAAGTTTTCGCGTTATAACTTCTACACCGTTGGTTTTATAGAAAAATGTTACTGAACATTTTTGTTTGTTTTTTTATTCCACGTAACTTGAGTAACCACATGATAGGTTTTGTAAAAGTTTTAAATGACCTTGAAACTTTAGTTTTTTCGTTATAACTTTTATACCGTTGGATTTATCGAAAAATGTTACTGGACCTTTTGTGTTTGTCTTTTTATTCCGCGTAATTTGAGTACCCGCAAAATAGGTTTAGAGTAATTTTGCGAAATGGGGGGCCCCCCACTTGATATCGTCGCCGTTCAACTTTTGAGCTGCGTCGCCATACACGGTGGCAGTGGATATAACAAAAATGCTCTAAATCTATCGTGCGGGTACTCAAATTACGCAGAATAAAAAGGCAAACAAAAAAGGTCCAGTAATATTTTTCGATAAAACCAAAGGTATAAAAGTTATAGCTCAAAAACTGAAAAAAATCTTCTAAATCATATTTTTCTTTATATGTTTCCAAATCCTATCATGTAGGTATTCAAAATACGCAGAATGAAAAGACAAACAAAAAGGTGTGGTAACATCTTTTAATAAAACCAACGGTTTAAAAGTTATAATGCAAAAACTAAAAAAGAAAAAATATTTTTTGTACATCCTATTTAACTTAATATGTTTCCAAACTTTATTATGTGAGTACTTAGAGTACATTACGCTAAATAATTAGACAAACAAAAATTTTCAGTAACATTTGTTATTAAATCAACAATATTTTGTAAAAGTTTGAAATGACTTTGAAAGTTTAGTTTTTGTGTTATAACTTCTGTACCGTTGGTTTTATCAAAAAATGTTAATGGACATTTTTGTTTGTCTTTTCATTCCATGTAATTTGAGTACCCGCATGATGGGTTTAGAGGAATTTTACCCGTTATAGAAGTTATAACACGAAAACTAAAAAGTATTTTCCAACATTTTATAAGTTTCCAAGCCCTATTTTGTGAGTACTCAAATTATTCAAAATGATGAGACAACCAATAAACCTGGTCCAAGGTCACCAGGGTCCAAGGCAACCAGTTGGCAATACAGGTGGCCATCCTCGCGGCCACACCAGGCTGGCCCGGCCCGGCTGCCAGCTGCCGTGACCTCGAGCCAAGTTGGGGTCCGGGGTCTGCGCTTGTGCTTCGGCATCAGTTGCTCGCTAGACAGTGAGGTGGTAACATGTTCAGAAGGCGCCCTGAACATTTTATCATTTTTGCTGTTTGGTGAAAATATCTTGGTGTTATTTGTATAATAACATCTTGACGTAGGATTGATTAATTTTAAGGCATGGTAGTTGTTTGTGCTTGTAGATACCCTAGGGTTTGTAGTTTGTTTTTAGTTTGCTGGTTTGGTAGTTAGTATTAACTTAAAATCTTTCTTTTACTTACAATATATTTTTGCCTGGAGTGTTTAAGTTTAAAGTAATTTTTTGTTTTTAAGAATGTTATATGATATGTTTTTAATACCTTTCTATTCCAACTTCCTTTTTCCAACAAGCTTGTTGAGGGCATTCCCTCTCTTGTCTTGTACTCCTTTTTAGTTAGGGAAACCTTTCAATTCCAATTTCCTTTCCTTTTTTCCTTCCTTCTTTTGGAGTATGGTACACCAATTTATGGTTCACCGGCTCCCGCTTTTGTAGTGATTACGGTTCCCCACACCGAGTCACTTACAACCTCTATACGTGCTGGATGGGTAGTTCGCCTACCTCCGTAGTTTCGCTAGACCTCAGTTGTTCTGCGTCGCTAATGGCGAGACACTGGCTCCTTTAGTGTTTTGAAATAAAAAACATATTTGTATAACATTTTTCCTAAATTTAATTAAGCAACTTGCTATTTCAAAATAACATTTTTTTGTTTGAGCTTAGCGTTGTGCGCTTATAGTGAGGTGTGTGAGTTCGCTTACGTGATGATCACACTGTAATCATGATGTGCAGCGCTGGGTTGTCTAGCTATTTTTTTTAACTTAATTTTATTTTTTATTAATTGTTAAACTCTAGGCAGATTGTATTGTAAATTAGCTTTTCTTCTTTTAGGTTTCCGGGGGTGTACGGTTCTGTCAAACCGTACACCCCCATTTTCTTTTTAATTATCGAATGACCTTGACCTAGTTATTTTCAAGGTCAACAAAAGACTTAGCGAAAATTTCTAAGTCTCAAGGTCATTTTTGTAAAAGTTTAAATTACTTTGAAACTTTAGTTTTTGCGTTATAACTTTCATGCCATTATATTTATCGAAAAATGTTACTGGACCTTTTTTGTTTGTCTTTTCATTCCTTGTAATTTGAGTACCCGCACAATAGGTTTTGAGTCATTTTGCAACCCCCCCCCGGCAACCCCCCCCCTCCCCCGACAACCCCCCCCTTTTACAAAATTGCTCCAAACCTATCATGCCTATACTCAAATTATTCGGAATAAAAAGACGAACAAAACATGTCCAGTAACATTTTTTGATAAAACCAACGGTATACAAGTTATAACGCAAAAACTAAAAAAGGTATTTTCCAACATTTTATATTTTACTTTATAAGTTTCCAACCCTTATTTTGTGAGTACTTAAATTATGAGACCAACAACAAGCTTCAGTAACATTTGTTAAAAAATCAACAATATTTTGTAAGAAATTAACAATATTTTTTAGCCTGGACGTTTTGTAACCTGGAAGGTTTTAAATCTTAAGTTTTCGCGTTATAACTTCTACACCGTTGGTTTTATAGAAAAATGTTACTGAACATTTTTGTTTGTTTTTTTATTCCACGTAACTTGAGTAACCACATGATAGGTTTTGTAAAAGTTTTAAATGACCTTGAAACTAGTTTTTTCGTTATAACTTTTATACCGTTGGATTTATCGAAAAATGTTACTGGACCTTTTGTGTTTGTCTTTTCATTCCGCGTAATTTGAGTACCCGCACAATAGGTTTAGAGTAATTTTGCGAAATGGGGGGCCCCCCACTTGATATCGTCGCCGTTCAACTTTTGAGCTGTGCCAAATAGATAAAAATGATTCGGTAAATAAAGAATATTTAATGTGGTACATAAACCAAACCTTAAGATATGATCCTAAAAGTAATAATAAAGTATATGATGCAAAAGATCTTAGAATAGCCAATATAGCAGATCCTGTTAATGATCAAGATTCAGTTACAAAAAAGTATTTACATTCAGTCATCCCTGAAAAAACAGATAAATTTTCCTTTTACAACTTTGTAATACATGATATTGGAGACCCTAAAGATATGAAAGATGCTGTAAACCTTCAATATATTACCGATCATTGTATTACACATGATATTAACACAATTGATTGCAAAAATTAAGTGTTGACTAACGTTAAGGAAGGAACTGCAAAATCAGATGCAGCTACAATAAGTCAAATAATAAAATCAAAAAATAACAAATGGGATGCCGATGCAAAAATAATTACTAATGTTAAAAAAGGGTGGGATGAAACTGATGTAGCAACAATTGGACAAGTTCCTGTATTACAAGAATATGAAACAGGTCGTCGACAAGTTTTTGATTGCAAAGGGAGACCACTAGTTAATGTTGGAACAGGAATAGCAGATGGTGATGCAGTTACAGTAGAAGAATGGCGTAAAAGAAGCCTAAGAAAAGATCGGCATAAGGAGTATTTTAATTGTGAATATTTGCGATTAAGCGCCTTAGATGACCCTCGCAATTTAATGATGCTGTTAATGTAAATTACATTGTAAGACTATTAAGCGTAGTATTATATGATGTGTATAACACAATAAACCCTATAAAATCTGATCAAAAACTACATTGGGTTAAACAAAATGTTATGGAAAAATATTTTTTAAATAAGGAAACTAATACTTTAAGATCTTCTAAAAATAATGATGAAGACGATACAATCATACCGCAAGGTTGGAGAACACTTTATTACCCATAAACAAACATACTTTTACATTTTTATTATAAATAAACAATGTTAAAGGATAAGTGAATCATTCATTATAAAGCATTTATAAAATAAACAAGTATTGACATTTCTTTTTACTATAAAAGACCATGTTGAAAGTTCAACGCATCAGTCATAATCGACACGTTATAAAGAGAGGAAGAGGAATAGCATCAACAGCACTTTCTCTTATTACTAAGCCGGTTGGAGCTATAGTTAATAAAGCTATCGATTTATTACCTGTAGAACTACATTTACCAGGAGGTTATCAATATTGTGGTCCTGGAACAAAATTTAAAAAAAGACTTGCTAGAGGAGATTTTGGAATAAATAAACTTGATCAAGCCTGCAAACAACACGATATAGCATATTCAAAGTTTGCAGATACTAAAAATAGATCAATAGCGGATAGAGCACTTGCTGAAAAAGCTTGGCAAAGAGTAACATCCAGTGACGCTAGTATCGGTGAAAAAGCAGCAGCTTTAGCGGTATCAGCAGCAATGAAGGGTAAAACGATGTTTGGAGGTGGAAAGAAGAAAGGAGGTGGAAAAAGGAGGAGAAAACCTGCAAAGAAACGTGGAGGAAATATAAGAAGAAAACGACGATCCACCGCAGGTAAAAATAAAAAGAATCAAACAATATGGTCAATGATAAAAAAAAGGAGGAGGATTATACCTAAGACCGTATCGTGTGTATTAAACAGAAAAAAACAATTACTAATTCCAAATAAAGAATTAACAGATAAAGAATTAATTACTTATGTTTCTTGTTTAAAAATTCCATTTTTTAGAGGAGTGTTTATGAAAGATGCATTAACTGTTAAAATTTGGAAAAATGAAACCGGAATAGTAAATTTAGATAATAGTAAAGGATCAGGCACTCATTGGGTATGTTATAAGAAACTAGGATCAACTATTTACTACTTTGATAGTTTTGGTAATCTCCCACCACCAAAAGAACTACAATATTACTTTAAAACAGCTAAAAATGTACTATACAATTATAAAAGAGAGCAACCTGATAATACGGTAATCTGTGGACATTTATGTTTAGATTTTTTAACAAAAAGCGTTAGTCAACTTTAAGATGTCTTTCTATACAGTATCATTAACTGGAACTTCATCTACTTTGCGAAGTGTTCTTTTCCCTGCGTTACGTTTGGAAAAAGATAAATTATGGGAAGCCGCATTATTAGATATAACAACTTATAATTCTATTCCCAACGTTACTGAAAATGTTAATGACAAAATACATTATTACAAAACAAAAGATAAAAATACAAACAAATATTCAGATATACAAGTATTTAGTTTACCCACTGGAGCATATGAAATTGATGATATAAATGAAGCGATACAAAATCATATGGGAAAAGATAATATAACAATAAAAGGAAATAACAATACTATGAAAGCTGAAATTAAATGTAAATATTATATAGATTTTAGCAAAGAACATTCAATTGGTAGTTTATTAGGATTTCCTAAAACAACAAAAATTTTAGAACCTAATATTAACCATTCAGGTGCTAGAACTGTGACAATAATGAAAGTTAACAGTATAGATGTTACTTGTAATATTATACATGGTTCTTATAGAGATGGTCAAAATACTCATATATTGCACACATTCTATCCAACGGTTGCTCCGGGTTTTAAAATTGTGGAAAAGCCACAAAACTTGGTGTACCTACCGTTAAACACCAGTTTTATTTCAGACATTGTGGTGAACATACTAGATCAAGACGGGAATCATATTGATTTTAGAGACGAACCAATAACTATACGAATACATATAAAATCAACCGTATAACAATGGGGTTATCATTTAAAAAGAAAGAGCAGACTGGTAAACAAGTCAGTAGCACTTCAGCTATAGAAGGATTAACAAGTGATAACATTCGTTTTCTAGAAGAAATTGGATTAAAACTTATTAATAATGGAAATATTGGATATAGCGCAGGGTCCGACATTCGACGAAACCTTATGGGAAAAGGAATATCATACGCACAACCCTTACGCTTCATCAAAATTAAATAATAATGATGAAATTAGAATTCCCATACAACAACAAGATATTTATACACTTCCATGTGAAAGTTATTTGTATATCGAAGGAAGAATAACAAAAAGAGATGGAAGCACTGCAAGTACTGTTCCATTCATAAATAACCCCATGGCATATTTGTTTGATGAAATAAGATATGAAATTTCCGGAGTTACAGTAGATTCAACAAAAAAGGTGGGAATCACAAGTACATTAAAAGGATTAGCATCTTTAACACCGAGTGAAAAAAATATGCTGGCCGCCGCAGGATGGGTAGCACCCGATTCCAGTACCATCACTCCAAACAGTTCAGGCAATTTTGACTTTTACATTCCTTTAAGATTACTTTTAGGCTTTGCCGAAGATTACCGAAAAATAATAATAAACGTAAAACAAGAATTAGTTTTGTTAAGATCATCAAACGATAAAGATATTATTATGGCGCCTGATGGAACAACGGAAGCTAATTTAGAATGGAAAATGCAATTAGACAAGATTGTTTGGAGAGTACCGCATGTACGGTTAAACGATCAAAATAGAATTTCATTATTAAGAACTTTAAAATCAGATTGTGATATCGTAATACCATTTAGAAGTTGGGAGTTTCATGAATATCCGGTTTTACTGGAAACACAACGTCATACATGGAGTGTAAAAACTTCTACTCATTTGGAAAAGGAAGATGGATTACAAACAAAAAGAAGAAATGAAATAACTAAACATGCTGGTGAATTTGATCATTGCAAACTTACAAATTTTAAGGTGTTTCTAAACTCGCAATTCTTTCCATACGACAACTTCAACATAAACTTTACAAAAGACAGGTTTAGCGTTTTGTACGATATGTACGCAAGATTCCAAAATTCATATTATGGAAAAACAAACACACCTTTATTAACGCCAAACCAATTTAAATCTACCTATCCGATTGTTGTAGTTGTTTGTTCCAAACAAAATGAATCTGTAAAATCTTCTAGTGTGGATATAAAAATAGAAATGGAATTTGAACAAAATGTACCCAAAGATACATCTGCTTATTGTTTAATTTTACATGATAAAATTGTTACATATACACCTTTAACCGGTATTGTAAAAGCAGTGTTGTAAAATGAAAAGAAAAAAATACCCCCCACCACTCGGCTATAAAAGCAGGAGCGGGAACGCAAATTGTTTAGTTGACTGTCTACAGTTGTATGGGTAACATCATCTACAGCATTATAAACAAAATGAGTTCTTTATCAGTTGTACAAGGCATTTCCGAAACAACACCTTTATTGGAAAATGATGATGATAAACATTTTGAAGAAAATGTTGTAAAGGAAATTGATGAGTTTTTAAAGTTTGGAAAACAAAATAAAAAGTTGGAAAATAATAAAACAAACGTAAGAAAGAAAAGAAAACTTGAAGAAAATATTCCACCAAACATTTTAATTGAAGTTTTCCTTCGCATCTTTTATCCTATTTCATCTTGCATGAGTAAAAGTGTATCAATAGGATTGGTAAAATCATTAAACTACTCTCCCGCAGTAATACTAAGCCATGGTACAAAGATGGTTTTATTTTCAGAAAATGCTTGGGATTCCTTTTTAAAACATCTACATCTTATTGAATGTTATTTAGCCAACAGTTTCTTTGGAAGAAAAACTAACATTCGACTTTTGGATTGTGACAATGAAATTGACATTATTAAACATCGTGGTCAACAACAAGTAAGAATTAGAGACTCGACACAATTTGAAAATAAAATTCTACTAACACGTGAAGAATTCTACATTTTAAACTATGCAACATCACCTATTACCAGGTATATGAAACAATTAGTATTTTCAAGCTCTGTTATTAAGGAATATCTGGTAGATGCATGCAAAAAACAACCAGACAGCACTTTACAATACGGACCAATAGATACATCCATCTTTAATAGAATACCTCACGAAGTGGAAATGTGGAGGCAGTTAAGAAACTTTGAACCTTTTACTGAAGTTGCAACGGAAGCTACAGAAGAAGAAACCAATAACAACAATACAGAAGAAGAAACCAACAACAACAACAATACAGAAGAAGAAACTTTGCTAGTTTAAAAACTACAATGTAATTTAACAAAAGAATAAACCGTGGGGTAGGCCTACTGGGGACGGTGCCCACGTTAAACATACACCAACGCGCCTACAACTGTACGGCCTGGTTTATATATCTAACCTACCGTGGTGTGGAAAACAGTTGATCAGCAGAAACCGTGATGAGCAGACAGGATAAAGAAATGGCAGCAAAACCTTGTGTAATTGAATTTCAAGCATTTCGCGGAAACGATGATAGACTTATTATAAAAGAATTGGTAATTTTAGATTTGCTCACACAAGTGGCGTACCCATTCTTATTTGAAGCACCGTGTTCTATCCATGCACTAAAGTCAAAAGCTAAAATAACAAACAGATGGTTAACAAATAATTTTCATCACATCCATTGGTTTGAAGGTTTTCTACCGTACAACAATGTACACAAAATTATGTTTCATTTTTGCAAACAATTTACGCACATATACACCAGAGGATTGGAAAAAAAAGAATTGGATACGACAGTACACGAACAAAGAAGTTTTAAACATAAAAGTGGACAAAAATTTTCACTTTGATGTTAGAAATATTTGCGTTTCTACAATAGATCCGAAACACAACCAATCTCAATGTGCATTACAAAACGCATATCACTTGGCTGCTTACTTACAAGAAAAAGAAGAATGTGGTGGGGGTTACGAAGGTTATAAATACGAGGAAGCAACACACCCCGAGTATCACTCTAACTCCATACTCCGAACAGACAACATCTCCAGTGAAGAAGATGACATCACAACAGTTTCTCCAATGTTTAGTTGAACAATTCAACTTGCATTCAAAATCAAATACTCTAATTATCAAGAAATGTTCAGAACTAAAAGAACACAAGCATTATATCGTTCATGAAATGAAAAAAGTTGATACAACACATGGAGACGCAGTCGTCGCATCTTTATCCAATGCACCATATACACCAGGTGATGAACCAAAGTTTCAAGTATATCTTCCAAAACGATTCGTCCAGTTGCTGCAAAATGAAGATCTACGGGAAATTCAGCCAGGATCATTATATTTGGTGTCACACGGAATGAGCGGAAACAACTCTACGGAACTTACTCTGCACATCACACAAAAATAACATTGTAAATATTGTAAAAAAAATGTTTTAAATAAAAGAAAAAAAAACAACATATCAGTATATGTTTTTATATACTGATATGTTGTATTTTTTTAAAACTCAAACGGATGACCTTAAACTTTTAATCGATGGTATTATTCGATTATTTTATTCGATTGTTTTATTTGAATACTTTATATAAATACGAAACTTTAACGTTGAGAGGCTCAGTTCTGTTTAAGACAAGCTACAACCAACATGTCATCCAAAAGAAATAATCTAACACTTATAACTTATTGTTGTAAAGAAAAATGTTTTAAAATACCTGAAGATCAAGTTGACGGAAAAGCTTGTACAAAATGTAATTCTTTCTGCTACTGTAAATGTAGTTGCAAAACATATCAAAAGAACCGGTTGGATAAACTAGAAGAATTGCAACATCGGCTCGGTCTACTGTGGCAACGATTAAATTCAAAGTGATTAAACAAACACCTGCCATTACCCCCACCACTACCCCCACTACCATCGGAGGTACCCGCAGCACCGGCTTTGCAATAGTCATTCCTGCTACACCTCTCGTCGAGTAAACAACTCTAGTCATGTCTCTCAACATTCGCGGGATTCACTACAACTTAGTGAAGAACTAAAACAACTTATAACCACTGGGTTCGGTTTATCTTTGGAACTTTATGCAACAAACAATCAAAACGAAAAGAATGTATTTTTGCCAACTTACAACAACAACAAAAAGAATGAAAATAAGCAAGAAATTTCACCACCGACAACAACTTACTTTTCAAATTTGGGAGCAAACTTTTCAACCTTAATGTAAAATAAAAAAAAATCTTGCATTTTCGGATCTTCCTAAGATCTTTTTAAAAACATCCTCACCTGACCTTGACCCATTTCCGGCCATTTAAAGTTTAAATACCCAGCACAGCCGGGCATTTAAACTTTAAATGCCCACCCTACACGTCACAGCTACGTCACAGCCTCTGATGTCACCAGACCGGATGTAGCTGTCACTTTTGATTAATGCGTTTTGGCCCAGAAGCCCCACTATTGCACTACTAGCGAGGTATGAGTTACTCACGCTCACTACTTGCTGGTCGCCACCGCCGCGCCGTAGTGTACAGTCAGTCGCAAATACAATAGTACAGACAGACAAAAATTTTTGCCTTGACTAAATTTTGTATTATTAAAGTAATTTGCGTGATAAAGCTTGACATTTTATTTTTAACATATAGGCCAAATTTTATTTCCAAAAGTCGATACCAGTAATTCCTGAATTTTTAAAAAATCTGCACATTCCAGGCCCCTTCGGAGCCCAGGCCCCAAGTTTCAGACTTGGCTGACATGGCCTCTCGGCGGCCCTGTAGGCAGACCACAAAATCATTTCTACTTTTTGCGGGCCTTCATTACTTATCCAATTATAGGGTTATACCTAGATTAGAGGGGGTCACTTAAGGGGAAGTACAAAACTATATTCATGCAGACTCGAGACAGAAATTTCATTGTACAGTAGAGCGCCGATTATCCGAACGTCGATCATCCGAACCGTCGGTTAACCGAACGCCGTAATAATTCATATTTTGAACATGATTCTTAAGCAATTCAAATTCGCGCGGCAACCGAAACTCCTGTCGCGCCAGGATATCCATGTATTCAGATAGATTTCATGATAAAATTACGTGAATAATTTTTGTTTGATAATATTTTAGCCTTTTTACTACTAAGAATTATGTTACATATATAATTTTAAAATATTGTCTTTTCATGTTCGATTATCCGAATATTCAGTTATCCGAACACCCCTTGTCCCCAATGAGTTCGGATAATCGGCGCTCTACTGTAACACCATTTCCAAAATTTGAGACTTATTAAAGATTCTTTAGCTTCGGTACACCAAACTTTTTGACAAAATTCCTTTTACATTAATCATTACTTGAAATGGCAACCTACCCAGGTAGGTATTTTAAGCCAAGAATGAATGGCAGATGAGTGTAGGATGATCGTGGTGAAATCTTGTAGTCTTTTTACTGAATGAGGCCGACATGTTCCTTAGACAGGATTTTCAATTAATAGCCCAACAGCCAATGGAAAATGGATACAGATTCATCATCTATTAGTATCCACTTTTTTTGAAGACTAAAAACTCAACTATTATCTTTGCAAGAGATGGACAACTTCTTTTAGATTATTACAAAAGTAAATCATTTTAAGTTTTTTGACAAATTTTATTTTACACATGGTCACTGCTTTCTTAAATTATTAGCGATGTAAAAAATCTTTAGTCTATTGGATTATGCATATTTACAATTAAATTTGTATGTTTTATATATGTAAAATTTAAATCTCGGATCAAGTACTGTTTCTTTCCCCGAACAAGGGTGTTAAATGGAGCCGACCGGTCTAGTAGGCCTACGATCCTCCTAGAAAACGTGTGTAACTCGTAAACCACAGCCTCTACATTTTTTAAATCTTCAAACACAAAAAACTGAAGTATGGGACCGCAAATAAAATGACCAGAGATAACAAATATCAGATGGTATTTCGTTGTGAAAATAAAAACAGGAACAGATGTTTAACGTTTTCTGCGCAGCTGCAGAGTGTTTCTCCTCTTCCAGGCGGCGCGGCGGGAGCCTCCCTTGGTCTGGGAGAAGCGATGCCCCTTGCCCAGTCCTCGGGACTTCCTGCCGGCCGACGTCTTGCCCCTCAGCTCTCGGTGCTTGTGGACAGCATTCACTATCCAGTTCACTTTCGGGTCTCTTCGGATTGCCTGGATGAAACAAATTTTTGTAAAACATATTATAAGATTCGCACGAGTTTGTATGGTGCGTCTGTGATGGAGGGGCTCATTTTAAAGCAAGAGTTCTTTCATGTTACTGGTTTGTCATAGTGCAGATGATGACTTTAGATACAGTAAGTATAGGAAATCATTGTATCCAGGGAGGTTAGAGTCTATACTGGAGATACCGCAACAATGCGAAAAATGGGAGGTTGCCGCAATGGGAGGTTGAAGAAAAGGTGGCCCTTTAATTATGTCAGGTTGGCAATATGAGGGGGAGTAATTAGTAATTTAGAAATGAAATGCCGTTCTTTGATAATTTTAAAACAATTTAAATCTTTGAAGAAAGAACAAAGATTCAAAGCAGTTCTTAAAAATATTATATCATAAATGCTAATAGATCGATTAATCTCAATAACTGTTTGTGTATTTTCTTAAATTGACTTACAGGAACACGATTTAACCAGTTTAATGGCTTTGTATCTTTGAAAATCTAGTTTTATGTTTGATCAATCAAATGGTTCGATTCCCATTACTGAGTTGTTTAATTTGGGCTAGTAATGCAAAGAAAGAAATTACTACCCCTCATATTACCCACCTGACAATATCGGAGAGCCAAGGAAATAGTATTGAGCGTTATCTCGAGTATTACATTATCTTACCTCCTTAACTGTATCGGTGAATCTATTGGCTGACCGCAGACAGGCCCTGCGCCCTGGAGGGGGGTCAATAATGCTGGCTTGCCCAAATGGGAGGTAAGAGAGACCTGACTGACTCCTAAGGTTTGCATTGCTTTAGAAAGAGCTTATTGCCAAATGGGAGAGGAGTTATAGGCAGGATAAGTGGATTTATCTTATGTTAGAGTAGAATAACAATTGATTTCACAAATAAAAGCAGAATATTTCAGAGCCAATGGTCCCTTTGTCAATTTAAAGAAGGAAAAAGACTGGTAACATGTTGTTGGTTACTGGTGGATTTTGTTGGTGGTAGATGTGTTATTTGTGAAATCAAATAAAAATATAATTATTCTGCCTTCGCTTCACTCGAAGGTCCACTAGTGTACTTATTCGTTGCTTAATTCTTCTCCAAACTCCTAAGGTTTGTCAGTCTGGAGGGCAAACTGTTTTCAGTAAGACTCCATAACATGGAGGGCGTCTGTGTGGCATCCGTGTCTAGGAGGGCCTGTTCCGGAGGATAGGTTCAGGATGACTCTCTATTCCTTTAGGGCAGTGGTTCGCAACCTTTTTGAGCTCGTGTACCAGCTACTACTATTCAAAAATTTTGGCGTATCACTACAAGGACCCCCCCCCCCTTCCCATAACCAATGAGGGATCCCGTCCTACAAAGCTCTTAGTAGGTTAATTACTGCTATATTACTATTCATTCCCTAATATAGAATCATTACTACAGTAGAACCTCGCTAATCCGTCACCTACGGAACCGGGGGCATGGTCGGAACAGCAAAAAGGTCGGATTATCGGATGAACTCATTTTATTGACATGAAAACGTACAAAAACTGTAGTTCGATCAGAAAAAATTGCATTAAGAGTGCTTAACAAGCTACTGTACTGTAAAAAACAAAATTAGGACAAAAAAACTAACCGCATCAAATGTTATTGCTCTACTGAACGACAATGAGTACTACGTCATCGACAGGAGCCAGCCTGAACGGAGGAATGCACCGGAAATGTAAACACACATCAATTTCCGATTGCATGGTCGGACTAACCGATGAGAAAACCCTGCTGAGGGCGAACTAGCGGAGGCCTATTTTCCCCGGCGGCATGGTCGGATTAACCGAGGAGTCGGACTGTCGGAGGTCGGACTAGCGAGGTTCTACTGTAGGTTCAAGATGAAAAATCATCACTGTCACTTGCAATTTTACATACCATATTTTACATAAAAAAACACAAAACACAAATAAAAAAGTGATACTAATATTTTAGTAAAAGGTTTTTTCACCATTTTCTCATATTTTGGCCATTCAAAGTAAAATTACTTTCCACCAATGTACTTTAATTTTAGCCTACTATGCAAAATTCCAATTTCAGTACCACCAAACAATCATCGGTACTTCATAGTTGGGAAAGTTAGTCAAAAATTCTAACTAGTTAGAAGTTATTAGTTAGTCCTGTAAAAAGAAACTGATAGAAGTTATTATTCATGTTGAAGCCTTCCGGAATTGGTTAATCAATAATAAACAGGTTTACATACCTTGACGTCACAATTCCATATAAGTACAACTTTTACTGTTGACTATAATTTTGACTTCTTCAAAGTCGTTATCAAAACTAAGAACGTTAAAATATCATTCTTCTAAATTTCGTCTTGAGTTTAAAACCACATGAACACAACCGTTCAAACACTTAAACATTAAAAACAGTTCGCCGGCCGGCACCCGTCACTGAACTGGTTGGTTCCTCAGCAGCTTAGCCCACTCCACTCCTCTTGTCAGCTGTTCCTCCAGGACTGCTGCTGCCAACATAACTGTTGCCTAAACTATCTAATATTGTATTAAATAACTTGTTGCACCCATAATTCAATTTTTCATTAAGCATGTGCTGAGGGTTTGTTTTCGTGGCCTTATAAATTTAGAATTCTTCCAGTGTGTCTAGCATGAAGCCCTTTTTACAAGTATAGAGAATTTCTGTGTTTTCATCAAAACTATTTATTTTATGATTTGAACTTATTAATTAAATGCTCTGCAAATTTGGACTTTCCTTCGATGAGTTTGGGTTTGGGTAAATGTTCTGAGAGATGCTTCTTGAATG
This sequence comes from Flexamia atlantica, assembly GCA_035578135.1. Lineage (NCBI taxonomy): Eukaryota > Metazoa > Arthropoda > Insecta > Hemiptera > Cicadellidae > Flexamia > Flexamia atlantica. Next base: position 21,919 of record JAQJVK010000010.1, read on the forward strand.
ACCTGCCAGTTTGGCCTATATAATAGCCCAACCCTAACAGAACCCTAACCTGACAGATGATTACATCAATGAATTGGTGTCTGTACCTGAACTGGTCCTTCAGCAAAATTACTTTCAATTTGACGGAAAATATTATAAGCAAACTAATGGACTGGCCATGGGTTCTCCTTTATCAAGTATATTGTTTGATTTTTTCAGACAAGTCTCCACATTTTTTCAGACAAAAACAAACACGTTTCGAAAATAAATACTTTCACTACGTCGACGATACGTTTCTGATTTTTAATGGCAATAAAAGGCATTACAAAACTTATACAAAATTATCTGAACTTATACAAAATTATCTGAACAGCATATCAACAAATCTGAAGTTCACACTGGAAATCATAGAAAATAATGGAATAAATTTCTTAGACACAACGATCACAAAGAATTCCGGAAAACTCCAATACAAAATTTACAGGAAGCCTACAGCAACGGACCATACTATCCATAACACCTCATACCACCCTGAGACCCACAAAATGGCAGCTTACAACAGTATAGTGCACCGTTTGTTATCCATGCCTCTGATGAAGATTTCCACAAAAAACTGACCATAATCAAGTACATAGCTCTAGCAAATGGATATAGCAGTCACATTGTTGCTTTGCTCCTTGTGTAACCTTAATGAAAATGAGACCTCGTATCATTTTATAGCTATCTGTCCGGCTTTAATTCATATAAGAAATATTTTTTTCGGGAAGAGATCTTTGAGTCAAAATGAATATTACGAATATCTAAATGGAAGGAATTGGCGGGTACTTTCAAAATATTTACAATCGGCTTGGAAATACAGATGGGACATTATTAAAGAATTTAATTTTGAATGAAAAAAAATATCTATTATCAATTTTATTTTCCGTCTTTTTATTTCCTTCTTCTTAATTAGATCAAAATTACATTTAGACAGAGAAGGTCAAAATGGTCGAAAAAGTATACAATCATTAATGAAACTTACTTATTCCTCTCCTAATTTATCATTTATAAATGTGCAAGCTCCCAGTTAAGTCCGTATTAGTTTTTTGTGCCGTATTTTATTAAATAAGATTTTATCGCCATTCAACTCAAAAAATAGCTTTTGTATTTATTTATGTTTTTGCTTTTTTCTTGCAGGTTTGCCAACCACAACAGACGGTTAGGTATAACCATTGTTTTATATGCTATTTTATGTTTTTTGAATATGTATCTTTTCAAGTAAATAAAGCATGTTTTTTCTTTCTTTCTTTCAGTCACATTGTAGATAAAATAATAAATAAGCGAAAAAGAAAACCGCAAACTAACAATGTCTCATTAATAATAACAAGCGTTTTGTTTCCATAGAATATAACAAATACCCCCGTTGCAGCAGACCTGCATACTCAGCGAATTTCAAATGCAAAACAACATATTTCAATCCAAAATAGCGAGATTTTACATGTTTTTGAAAGCTCCATAAGAATAACATGGGGAATGAGTATGCACGTTTGCTGCTACTGTATATTAAAACTGGGTGGTTTTAATTCAATATTTAGTAGATCTGAACTAGAAGTAGCCATTTACCAAGTTTTATCAAGATATGCTGAGAAATAAGCGAGATATAGAATTTTTCTTATTCCCCATAAGGTTAACATTGGGACAACGTACTGTGTTTACCAGTTTCAATATCTCGGTAACCAATGGACATAGAGCAGTGATCCAAAATACTAAATGGTTTTTGAGCTGAATTCAATGGTGCCAACAAAAATTTGATTATTTTTATTTTTCTATGTAAAAGACTCAAAAAACCATTTTTGGGGGTTCACCCCCTTTACCCCCCCTTCCGGTAGTCCAATCGGGCTGGTTTTTGAACTCGTCTGACTAATTACTACTTTACATGGTGGTGCCAAATTTCATTCAGATTGGACCATTTTTGCGGCCGATGTTGTGCTTAGATGCATAGACATAGCGTAGGTATGTGTGTATATATATATATATATATATATATATGTATGAAAATGAACGAGTAGTTTTTTTTTGCTTCTGGGGGCCCAAAACAAAAAGTTATTATGGTCTTGGACTTAGGTCTTACCATGAGTACGACGGTAACAGCTTCTTCCCTAGAGGGGAAATTCGCTAAAACTTACATTACAAATTAAAACATGAATTGGAACCACACGGCCTAACTTTAACATGCAAAACATCAAATAAACTGGGACAGAAATTAAATAAAATCATACCTAACAAACAACCTAAAGATACGGCTATGGGTACTTATAAAATTACATGTTCTGACTGCCCAAGCTATTATATAGGCCAGTGTTTCCCAACCTTTTGGTGCTCGCGTACCACCTACCACATTCTCAATATTTTCGTGTACCATCGCAAGGACCCCTCTCCCCCCACCACTGCAGGATCCCCTCCAACATTGCTTATAGTTACTCTTTGATGGTGTTGTTTTTGCCAGCTAAATTTATTTTATTTTACTTGTCAGTGTAAATTTTTGGATCGTATTTTGATTATAAGGACATTTTGACAAATTTTTTGTCCATCTCAGCTCTGCTCAATAGTTGATCATAGTCAATTTGGTGGAAAAACCGTAAGAATTTGAATATGAGTTTCGTAATGTGAAAAAATGTGTAAATACACGGGGAAAATAATATCTGTCTGTTATTTGGAACTTAATATTTCTCCGAAAAAATTAACATAAAATAAACAATTCAAAGTCATTCAAAGTAGCCTTTACTTTATTTTTACCGATGATCTTATATTTAAGCATATTACAAAAATGTATACAACAGATCGACATAACTTGACCGTGTGTTCACAATAGAAAATACGTTCAATTAGTAAATCGAACAACTAAAAACTATAGTAATACCACCGAATAAACACTGGTAGGTTTTTTTTTGGAAAGAATATTTGTTGGTGCCAATATATTTTGGAAAAAGAATTACTCTTAAAATGAAATATTAAAAGTAGTACCTAAAATATGGTACGAAATTGACATATTATGACCAAAACGAATACTGAAAAAGTTAATAAAGATAACGCATTAAGTGGCGGCTGTACTATTCGACGGGACAGCGTTCGTTCGTAAACCTAGTGTTTTACTTTTTACTACTTCTTCAGTCTCTTGCGTACCACCTGAAAGGCCTTTGCGTACCACCAGTGGTACGCGTACCACTGGTGGTTGAGAAACACTGATATAGGCCAAACTGGCAGGTCATTCAAAAAGCGTTTCTCAGAACATTTACCCAAACCCAAACTCATCGAACATAGGTCCAAATTTGCAGAGCATTTAATTAATAAGTTCAAATCATAAAATAAATAGTTCTGATGAAAACACAGAAATACTCCATACTTGTAAAAAGGGCTTAATGCTAGACACACTGGAAGAATTCGAGATTTATCAGGCCACTAAAACAAACCCTCAGAATGCTTAATGAAAAATTGAATTATGGCTCAAACAACTTATTTAATACAATATTAGATAGTTTAGGCAACAGTTATGTTGGCAGCAGCTGTCCTGGAGGAACAGCTGATAAGAGGAGTGGAGTGGGCTAAGCTGCTAAGGATCCAACCAGTTCAGTGACGGGTGCAGGCCGGCGAACTCTTTTTAATGTTTAAGTGTTAGAACAGTTGTGTTCATGTGGTTTTAAACTCAAGACAAAATTTAGAAGAATGATACTTTAACGATCTTAGTTTTAATAATGACTTCGAAGAAGTCGAAACTATAGTCAACAGTAAAAGTTGTACTTATATGGAATTGTGACGTCAAGGTATGTAAACCTGTTTATTATTAGAAGTTATTAGTTAGTTTAAAAAGTAACTGATAGAAGTTATTAGTTAGTTAAAAAACTAAATGATAGAAAATAAAGTTAGTTTTCGGAGAGTTAAAACTATTCAACTTCATGACTTATCAAAACTGTTACTTAACTATCACTACAAAACTTTTAATATAACGAAATCATTTAACCAAATAAACTACGACTAAGAACTTAGAAAGCTTACAACTACAACTAAGAAAGCTTAAATCATGTATCACAGGTTGCTCCCACAGAAAAAATGACTTCACACTTATCAGAGAATAAACATTAACTGAAGACAATGTTTAGAGATGACTAATTACCAAAAAATCCCCCTTCCCACCCCTTGGTGCTTGCGGTATTGTTATTGGCTGCTACTGCATACCAAAGCAACTCGACTTTCCCCACCCCCCGCCATAAGCGGCCGAAGGGGGGGGGCTTAAGCCCCCTCAGATCTTCTGAAAATTAAACAAATGTTTTGGGGGAATTTTCATTTTCATGTTAAACTAATGTTGCAACCATTATTAACCGTTTCTAAAGAGCAATTTTTAATGAACAATTCAGTAGAGACTCTTCTTGTTTTTTTTTTTTTTTATATATAGGCCTAATCAATATTTTACTTTAAACGTTCTCTTGACTCTCTCTCTCTCTCTTGACTATTCTGCTCTAATCATCGGCAGATGATTTCTTATGTTAACTCTTAAATAGGAGATATTATTCTAATATATTAAGTACTGTGTTTTCAAATACGTAAAGTATTTAATCACATAAAATTTGGTATAAACTAAAATGTCAATATATTTAAAATTTAAAGTTTGTTAATAAATGTGTAAAACCATAACTGCTCCCATACCAAGAGTACTCAGTGCTTGATTTGCGGCGGAACGGCGTTCTGGGACCTCTTTCTGCCGCAAGAGTCGATCATGTGTCATCGGCCGGAGTATTTTATGTAATCGGACGGATAATTTGACACAAAATACGATAGCGAATTATTGGCAGGAGAATTTGCCACGAAAGAGGATCGTGTTAAAATCGGCCGGAGTATTTTGTCGTAGAGGATCGCGTGTAATTGGCCGGAGAATTTGCCACAAAACACGATTGTGTATGATTTGCCAGAGAATTCGCCATAAGAGAGGATCATGTGTAACTGGCCGGAGTATTTCTCTGAAAAGACAATCGCGTGTAACTGACCGGATTAATTTTACCAAAAATAACGATCGCTTAAAATGTACGGAAATTAAATGCGGATTTTCGGCCTGAAATTAGCGCTCTTTTGTCTAGTCTTGAGCTAAGCCGAATGTTCAAAACGCTAAAAAGACCCGAATTCTCGCACAAGGCGTCATAAAAAATTCTAAAATTTCTTTAAACAATTTATTTTGTAGTAAAATAATTACTCATTAGTTTTTAATTTACTTATTAAAAATTTGAGTTATGTAAAATGTGACCTTTTAAATTGACCTAATTACTCACATAGACAAATAATTTTTTTTAAAGGGAAGAATTATGGAGGGGCAGGTTGTATGAAAACTGGTAAATTACTGTTCCGGTACCTCAATTTTTACAAATCAAGCACTGGCAGTACTTATTTATTACGTCCAAAAGCCTCAGCCTTACAGGCTTAGAAAGATACATAGACAGACTGAAAAAAGTCATTGAATTCTGTGAAAAAAGTCAAATGAAAACTAGTAGAAATAAGTGAAAGCTGTTTATTATGATTTTTAAACGCCGTTTTATGAAGAGGACTCATGATATGTTTTTTTAACTAAGTTTATGATGGCACTATCGTTGGAAGAAGAATAGAAAGCGCTTTGCAGCACGGCAAAGCGTGATTCATTCCAAATAACCTAACAGGCCAAATACAATTGTGAATTGTAATATGTATAGATGGTGTATTAAAGCTTGAAACAGTCAACGTGTGCGGCACGCAATTTAACTTGGTGATATCTATATCTTATTGAAGTAGCGCTTCTCCTAAGCTTCCTGGGAATTCCAGAGGAGAAGAAGAATCTTTGTTATCTAATAGGTATTTGTTTCAACCTTATAATGCGTTAGCCCCCCCATAAAATCCAGTCTGGAGCCGCCTATGCCCCCTGCGTTGTTTGTCAACAAGGGAGGTGACCCCTATCTTTGCTTCCCGCACGGCCACCCGCAACCCTCACCGATCGCATAAAAATTTTGTATTTGAGGTACTTCCGGCCGGTCCAAAAATCTAACTATTTAGACTCCAAAACTCCTAACGATTACATTATCTATACGTTAGCTAGAATCTAACGAGTAGAAGTTATTTACAGTGCTTTTTCAAAACTAACGAATTTGATAGAAGTTAGCCAAAAAAACAACGAATATCGCTAATCGTTAGAATTTCTATTCGTTATTTCCAAGTATGATCGGTACACATATTTCCAATAAAAACATTTTACTAAGCTAAAATTTTTTCCCTCACTTTCACTAAATTTCCTCACTAACACTAAATTTCCTCACTAACACTAATTTTCCTCACTATATTTTATTTAAAAAAAACTGAAATATGCTCTTGTTCTTCCTCTAACATATATTACGAATTTAATTTTAAACAAAGGTGTTTTTCCTGATAGCCTTAAGCTCACAAAAGTAGTGCCCATTCATAAGAAGGGTGACACTACATGTCCATCTAATTACAGGCCGATCTCGCTAGTTACAGTATTTGCTAAGGTCATTGAGTGCTGTATTTGCAATCAAGTAAGCGTTTTTTTCAACAAAAACAATTTTCTAAGTAGTTCTAAGTTTGGTTTTAGAGCTGGTTTTTCAACTTTCGATGCTTGCAAGTCACCACCCCAAAGCTATTACCACCGCCATAAATACAACAGCACAATTTTACTGTTGGGCAAATGTTTTGTCTGCACGAGTGTTCTTTGTTGATGACATTTTAAGTGCTTTTGAGTCTCATGCCTTTTTAGAATTAACTTTAGTAGATTTAAGTAAAGCTTTTGATTGTGTTTCTCATAGCCTGTTGATTGAAAAGTTAAATTACTATGGTGTTAAAGGTAAAACTTTGGATCTTTTTAACTCTTATTTAGAAAATAGATATCAGATAGTATCAGCAAACAATAAAATCTCACAGTGGAAAAAAGTCACAGTAGGAGTACCTCAGGGATCAGTTTTAGGCCTTCTCTTATTTCTCATTGTAATAAATGATCTTCCATCAAACCTCCCTTCTAAATCGATACTGTATGCAGATGGCACTTCTTTAATAGTGTCTGGTAAATCTTTACAAGACGTTAAAATCAAAACACAAGAGATCAAATTAGCAGCTGACAGTTGGTTTGAAGCAAACAAATTTTCGGTCAACAATGACAAAACTGTTTCCTTGATCTTTTCACAGACAAATTTTGTATCTGAGGTAACGAATGCTAAATTGTTAGGAATTATGTTGGATTGTAAATTAACTTGGCGTCATCACACTGAAATGATTGTTTCTAGGTTAAGCAAATCTTTGTTCCTGCTCAGAAGGTTGAAAAATCATATTAGTGTCACTATGTTAATAAATGTTTATTACGCTTTCATACATTCTCACTTGGCTTATGGGTTGATTTTATGGGGCAGTAGTAGTGGGGCATTCAATGTATTTTTGCAGCAGAAAAAAGCAATTTGTATTTTAGCTGGCATAAAAAATAGAGTTAGTTGTAAGACTTTTTTCCGTGAATACAGCATTCTTACTTTACCTGGTCTGTACATTTTGCAGAACATTATCTTTGTAAAATCAAACATTGAACAGTTTTCAACTCGCTCGTCAACTCACAATCATGAAACCAGATCGAGGAATGATTTAGAGTTACCATCATTAAGACTTAGTTCAACACAACGTAGCTATAAATATTTACAACTTAAATTTTTTAATGTACTTCCTGAAACAGTCCGCAACTTACCTGTTAAGTCCTTAATACATGTATTAACTGAGTTCTTAAAAAAAAGGTTATCTACTCAATAGAAGAATTTTTATCTCTTAAACATGAAGATTTTTTATACGCTAAGGTCATAGATATTTTGTTGTATAATTTTTAAACTCAATGACTGTGATAGTAGGCCTCATGTATTTTAAATCAAAATGTAATCTATGTAGTTATTTATTTATTTTTTATCGTTTTATTTATAATTACCAGTTCTAGTCACAATTCATTGTCACCAAACATTTCATGTAACTTACAATTTTTTAATAATATGACTGCTGTCTCTATGAACAACTCTTGTACAATTTATGTAACCAAGTAAGTTTTATTTGCCTCTTGTGTATGTTGTAATACGTGTAGTAGAATTTAAGTTGACAAGTGCACATTACTGTACAATATATTGTAAGTTATTTGACCTGGCCTATTGTATGTTATGTACTTAATGGCATTAAAGAATTTTGAATTTGAATTTTAATATCTACACTAAAATCTTATGAAAGAGGAAAAATATTAGGCCTGATTGGATTGTATTTGCATTAAATATTGCAATGAAATGGCAACGGGCTAGTACATATTGAGCAAATAAGTAAACAAATCTATGTAATAATCACAATTAAAAGTATATTTTACTTAACAGAGTTGACTAATGGAAAGTACTTAGTTCCCCATGGCAAAACCCTAAAACCTGTACTCCTACTTTTACACAATTCTTATCGTCCTCTCATAAGCCTGTGGCTAAGGTCTTGTCACTTCTGCTGAGTATATCTGTGTTCATTACAAAAATAATTTCTGGCAAGTATTGGGATGGGGAATGATAGTATCACATTAACCGAAAAATGGATTTTCTAGTGAATATTCTTGTTTGAGAGCTGGTAAAAAATTTGGCAAATTATGGTCAATATAAAAATTGAATACGTCGCTAACCTATACATACACATCTATCAGTATTACGTGCGACTGTGCTGTTGACGGAACAGCTGTTGTTTGGAAACCTATATTGCAATTTTTTTCTTAATGTCTTGCGTACCACCTATATTGGCTTCGTGTTCCACCGGTTGGGAACACTGCTTTACAGCCAAGGCTAACTGACCACATCATACCTTTCTCACTGTTGCAAATTAGGGGTGGGGGAGAAGAGGTTTTTGGAGTAAAGTTGAGTATTAAGCTAACTAATCGAGAAAACAGTTGAGTTGATTAGTTGTTTGTGAAAAGCAGAAATTAAATATTCACTCAATCACCGAATTCCGACTAATTAAAATCTTGCTCGATCCGATTGCTTATCGAATTGTCTAGTTTAGCCTATTTTGGGTAATATTTCAATGTTTCTCTTTTAAAGTTAAAAACTTTGAAGTCCTAAGTATACTTCAAAACCTACTTTTAAATCAATAAATATCCTGAATTTCGAGTAACAACAAATCACTTAATGTTATGTTTTCTAAATTTTACACATAGCCTAATTTTTTACACCAAACTTATAAGTAAACATTGTAAACAAAGTGTTCTATTTGTTTGTAATGGATTTATTAAACAATTGACATATCTGACTGAAATGTTTTTAAGCCTTTATTGTCTTAAAAATATGTTTTGTTTCAATTCTCCTCAGGGAATATTTTTGACAGCTTGAGGCACTCAAGATAATTTTCACTGGTTAGGCACAGATCAAGGGAAAAGGAAGGGGCACAAATTAACCAGAAGCACACTCTTCACTAGATCACTACTGATATCACATCTCGGCACTTGCTGCTTTTCATATTTAGCACTGTTTTTGACAGCTCATCACATGCCACAGGCCTCGTAGCCAACACGGGAGAGTTGACTGGTGATCTATGCACCGAAGACGGGACCTGGCTGCAGATGCCTTCTACAGCGGAGATGGGAAGTCACTGAAGGTCTGCAGCGAGTCGACCATTGGGGACTTGACACAGCTCTTCGACTTGTTGATTGGCTCGCAAGCCCTTCTGCACTGATTTGGAGCAGAAGCAATCGAGTCTGCATTAGCTTTCAATTTGGCCTGCACTAGAGCTTTCTCAATGTTGGTTTTAGCAAGTATCTGTTTCTTCCATAAAAGTATTATAACAACTGCCAAGTCATAAAACTTCTTGAGTTCTTTAAGCGTGTCGGCTAACACACTAGTGTACCACTCAATATTTGGACTGTATCAGGATTCAGCAACTTTGGGTCTGATCATCTTGAAGGGAAAGTAACCTTCCATGGCATTTAGGAAACTGGAGAAACCTTCTCACCCCCAGCCCAAACTTTAAATTTTCAAATGTGATAATTAACCTTGTGATATTTCAAACTAAAAGGGTTGAAAAAAACCTTTTTTCTGAAAGAAAATTTAAGATTGCATCACACGTTCTCAATATATTGATTAATTGCAGTAACAAATCCTCATTAAAGTTATTAATTTTATGGTATTCTTAATGTTCTTTCAGAAAAATTATTAATTTTTCATATCTTTTAATTTAATTAATTACAAAAGTAATTTTCACATTAAAAATTTTCAACTTAGGGTTGGGGTGAGAAGGGGTTTGGTTTAAAATGGATGTAATCTAATATCAAGAAAAATATTTGCCACAATGGTGATAGTATTTTTCTCTCAATCAGCATACCAGAATCTCTTTTGGTTTTTTAATAAATAAATATCCGTGGTAAAAACAAACTTTCATTTGAAGTATTGCATTATCTCTAGAATGCATTATGCGATTTTAATTGTAATTTTACCAATTTATGCTCTTTACTTTGATGTACCATAAAGGGTACCTTACTTTTTAAAATCTTTAAGTTAGGTGTGGGGTGAGTAGGGGGTTGATGCTTGGATGAAATGATCATATGCAAAATACTTCCTCCATCAACGACCGAGATCTCTAGCAAACTGCGTATCTGTCGTAGCCACTTGCTGTAATTGGGCACTTCATGAAGAGCCCAACGCAGTCCGGGCACTTCATGAAGTGCCCAGCGCGCCTGGGCACATAGTGTAACTCGATTATTTCGATCAAAATTACAGCATCTGCCCAATGAAACTGGACACTTCATGAAGTGCCCAACGCTCCTTGGACACATGGTGTAACTATTGAGGCATGTTGGGCAGTCGATTTTAAATCTGTCAAAACCAATCCTAATGTTTACATTAAATCCCAATGTCCGTATTAAAGTAGCCAATGTTACTGTTTGCTATTAAACCTTTTAATATTTATTATTTATTTATATTTAATTATTCAAATCAAAATATTTTAACATCGGTTTTAGTTAATGAGCCTTTTGAAAATATAATTAGTCTACATTATATTTGGACAATGAATTTGTTGGTGTATGAGTTGAGTTCAGACTAAAATAAACAGTTAACAATCTTAATCTAGGATAAAACAAACACTTATAATTGGTTTAAAGTTTAATACAAATATTGTCGGTTTCAAATAGTTATAACATCAAACAGTAGAATAAAATATTATATTATTGTATATTATATTATAGTATTATATTATTGCATATAATAATAATCTATTTGTTCAGACGATGTCCATTACACAATGTACTTGTGAATAAAGACAAATAAAGATATTCTATTCTAAATTATAGGCAATGCGCAGTAAAAAAATTAATAATGATTAAAAACCGAACCGCTAGAATTTTCTAGTAACCACTTACTTTTGAATAACGTTTAACATTCATTGGTTATCTCTTTAGACAATGCTTCATATGAATTTCCAAATATTTGAGTTAATAATATAAACTTAGATTTTTAAGCTACTGATGTATGTACGAATATAATAAAAGGCATATTTTTGAAAAGCTGTCAAGTAAACAGGACTCACGTTTTTTAATATTCTATAAACAAATAAAAATAATTACATAGAGAAGGCTTGATGTAATGATGTTATGTTAATTCATTCATACTGACATAAAAGAAAAACTTAAACCTAAATTGTCGTCAATGTTAATAAAATTACAAAAAAAAAACGAAATAGTAAAATTTTTTATAAATTAAATCTTTTCAATTTCTATAACAATAAGAAACTAAAGACTTATTTTTATTATTTTTTCAAATACTATTATAACTCTTTTTAAAAATTTGTTTTACCATGCTATATTTTAATCTATTATAAGTTTATAAAGGGTGACTCAGTAAGAAGTTAAAAAATTAAAACATGACAAAATAGGTTAATGTTAATATTTATGTGTTGTGTTACATATAAATGTAATAGGTAAAGTGTTTCATGTATTTTATTTTAATAAAGCATACAACATTTAAATCGCGACTGAATTGTTTGGTTTGTGTTTTCTGAGTTATTTTGGCTACGCATCACTATTAATATTATTATTTAAACAACCGTTTGTTGTTTAAATAATAATAAGTTTTATAGTTATATGTGTAGCCAGAATAATTCAGAAAACATAGAAGAGGAAACCACGATAAAACATACAGGCAAGAATTATTGTCTGGTTTAGTGGAAGACAATCTTATTCTTAATGTTTTACAAAATTATTTTAAAGTAATTGTATTTTGTATATTGAAAATAATACATCGGATATTACCAACAGCAACGTAAACAGCAGTTTTATGTGTTTACATCAAGTGTCCAGCATCTGAACTGGACACATAGTGTAAAAGAAATAATTACAGCATGTGCCCAACGAGCGTTGGGCACTTCATGAAGTGCCCAGTTTTGTTGGTCACATACTGTAATTTTTAATGAAACCATTCAATTACACTATGTGCCCAGGCGAGCTGGGCACTTCAAGAAGTGCCCGGTATGAAGTGCCCAATTACAGCATGTGGCTACGACATATCTACTTAAATCTACTTTTGGTTTTTAAATAAACAAAGAGATTACTTTAAAAAATTAACACCCTAAATAATGAAAGGAGCACTGATCTAATCTTAAAAAGTAATTGTTCTTTGTCTGTCTCAATGCACTGCATAACAACTCTGCACGAGTGTTAAACTACTAATGAACTAAACACTTAAACAAAAATTCTATACACTCTACGGTCTACGGTACTTCAAAAATATATGAGACTTTGTCAACAATTGTTTAACACTGAATTAAATATAGGCCTAACCAACAATTCGGCTAAGGACAACTATATTACACAAAGTTTTTAAGTATTCACTAAACAAACTTAAAAGATACAAAAATAACAACTGATAGCACTTTCAAAGGTTAAGACATACAATTGTGTTCAGATAAAAAATATTGAAATAAAAAAAACAATTGTTTAAACCAGACATCCAAGGGAGATGTAAAGTAACTGAGTGAATCGACACAAATTTAAAACCATCATAGGATTTATGTATACCATTCAGACTCAAAGTAGTACAGGGGAAAGAAAATTAAACTGAGCATCTTTTATAGCTTTGGCATTCCTTACTTCTGTCCAGATTATCAAAATATCAAAAGCAAGGAAACAAAATAATCAATTTATACAAATTTAACAAGAAAGTAAAAAAAATTTCCGATACTTATTTGAAGTAGAGTAAAATAATTAATGAATGATTAGAAGTGTAAAACCTACTTGCTGAGTTCAAAGTTTAAACTACAATCAATGTAAACACCCTTAAATTTTTGAATTAATTGCAATATAAATTCCTACACCAACTTTTTGAAGCATTCATTTATAAAAATAAATTAATAAATTAGCTGAATGTAAGTGAAAATTGAGATCAGATCTATTGAATTTTTGTGGCAATTACTTAGGTTCACAAACCTTTGAGGGTCATAACCATTAGAGAGAAATTTACATAAAAAAATCAAATCCCAGCCAGAATTATTGTTTTGGGATGATTTTCATGCTAGTGTAGGATAATATGTAAGTCACTCATATTTTCAATTTGGAACTGAAACCATTAAACTGTAGATGTTAAAAAATGCTCAGCACAATTTTCAAAGCCTCAAGTCATCATTGCCTGCATGGGAGTTTCATACAAAGAATGGGTTTCTTGAAATAATCCTTGTATAGCCAAGTTTACGAGTCTAGGGCAAGGGGTGAGGAGGTGGTACTTTTCCAATAACATAAGACTGTTTAAAACTCGCCAAAATGGGCAAATGTTTTACTATCTCCTTGAAAGTGTTTGTAGACCTATCTCCTAAAGCTTGTGTGAGTAAAACAACGATGTTTGCAGGGTGGCTACTAATGCAGTAGCGGGTCTGATTCTCAAAGTTCAAGCATGCTTTTGCATTACCCTATTTCTACCGCTGCAATTTATCACAGTATATTGGGGTGGTTTCATTTTTACCACTACGTGTTGGGATGAATGTCTTCATAAAAATCAAGTATTTTTTTTTCTCCCTGTTTTTATGATAAAACCTTGGATCAGGGGTGCCCAGCCCCCCCAAGGGCAATGGCGCATGCCCCCCAAACCAAACCTAATGCCCCCCCAAACCAAACCTAATGCCCCCCCAAAACCTTCACAACCACCCCCTGCCCTTTAATTTCATTAGTTTCATTAGTTAGTTTGTCAATAAAAACACACACCTTACATTCTGTCCTAAAAAAGGGTATTACTACATTTTATTTACCAAACTCTTAAAAACACAATTGACTACTAGGAAGTATCAAGTAATAAAGTGATAAGGCATACAATAATAAAGCATACCAGCATTAGGTAATGTTATATTATATTGAAGTGATATCACTTCAATGTATAAAACATTTATTTTTATTTATAAGTAAGTCTAGTTCCAATGGTGTGAATAAAAAAGTCATGCTAATATGTTTTTAGTTAATGAAAATAATGAAGTACTTTTGACAGTATGTGATAATAGTGATACAATCCAAATAAACAGTGTTGTAATAGTATAATTCGCAACAAGGGCCGAAAATGAGGTTTTGCAGACTCGAGGTCGTGTTTCAAATTCGAGACGAAGTCGAGAATATGAAACGATCGAGAGCTGCAAAACCCTTGTGGCCGAGGTGCGGACGGTATTCTTCACCACACTACAAATTGAAATTTAGCCGGTATAACATTAAAATCTTATTATTTATTTTACACACTTGAAAAAAAAACTTTGAAGTTATGAGCAATGATACAACTTCTTTGTCATGGTTTGTTTAAATAAACACAGCAATGAAAATCATATGATCACAGCTATGCTGTCTTTGGAACCTATTGAATGCTGTATAATTATGTGATGTTCTCACGTTGATTCAAGCAAATAAACGATCACCTCATCAGCTGACTCGAAAGTTTTCGGCCCTCTGGTGGGAAAAAGCTGGTTTCGGCTACCAAATAACGCTAATAAAACAGTTGATTACGTCGTAGTGTAGCGAAAAATATTTTACAACCTACAAGTATTTTCAATTTTCGCAGTTTAGTGACGCATTAATTTAATATGGTTTCCATAATGGTGGGGCGTTATTGTTTTTACGATAACCAGAAATTAGTTAATTTTTTTATACTTAGACATAAAAAATTACAAAATGAATAAACATGGCTGTAAATATAACATAATGTTGGAATTTTACATCATTAAACATTGAAAGAGTGGTATTGAAATGGCGACATTCTCGCAGGTAGGTTCAAAAACATATTGGATGTTTTTGTTGCTTATTGGTCAAAAAACATCTTGGTCTTCGGTGCTGGTGGAGGTACAAGGAACGTCAACGTCATGTGTGCTTGTTGATTGACTTGGGTCTGGAACTTACTTTTTCCATGGCCAGTTGTCGATTTTAATTTCAATTCTCAAAGACTAGATTACTAGACTAGGCTGGGAGGCCTATTGTTCATACAACAAATCCACTCCGTAGTTTTTCACAGATAAAAAAATACAGAAGACAATAAAGTTTCTGTATATCTAACTAGCTAAAGTTAATATCCAACCACGATATCACAACAAAATGTGAACCTGCAATCGCCATTCACTTCACTCAGTAATTGTTGTAATACTGCCTCACCAAAGTCCAAGCAGGCACACCAACTGTGCTTCATATGACTGGCGATTTGACTGTTGCTATAGTAATCTTATCTCTAACGGCCAGTGTTACATTACACAGGATTTGGCATTTTACCCGCCAACTCCATTAATAATCCTCACTTTTACCCGGTTTTTCGGCACTAATCCCTGCAAAATCCCCCCCCCCCAAGTACCAAAATCCGGGTAGTTAGCCGAAAAACCAACTATTGACTTTAAAACACCCAAAACCTGATAGCTTCCTAAACTTGCTGGGTAAAGGGGTGCTATATATTAAAATATATGTCTATTTACTTCATGTATTGTTCTTAAAAACCATAAAAACTAATTATTTTTCTCACCTTACATGAGCACTGGATATTTGCAAAGAAGTAAATCACAATTCAAAAATCCCCGACTTTAACCGTTTGTTTATATATTTAGGATGACAGGTAAATCCCCGCAGCTCAAGTCTAAAATCCCCGATTTTACTAGATTTTTCTTAATCATGTTAATTAAGTCCCCGAACGGCCATCAAAATACCCGCAAACTGGACTATTACCCAAAGTTTCTGGTGACACTGCAACAAAATAACCAATACAGCCATACCAAATACATAATACCAACTTTCGTATGAAAAATAAAATATCTAGAGTTCCAAAAAATCTTTGTACCTCTTCAAAAATCCCCAATTTCACCCATTTTTTTAATGTCCAGGTTGATGAGTAAATTTCCTCAACCCAAGTCTTAAATCCCCGGTTATACCTGGTTTTTTCTTAACTATCACCAAATCTCCGCACGGCCTCCAAAATACCCGAAAACCGAAAATATCCGGTTTTTGGTAACATTGCTACCGGACTGCTATTGGACTGTGTCAGACCGGGCTGGGCCCGATGTCAGACAGGGTTGCCAGTCCAGTCGACCCATTGCCAACCGCCCTTCAAAATAACTTAACACATGGAATGACTTGGAGATTCATGGGATGTTTACATAGCAAACTTGAATATATGACGATAGTAATCCTGATGAAATGGTTATAGATAAATGAACAGTACTTTTAACTGTTGTGTGTGGTTATGACCATTTATTTTTTTTGTAATTTTCCCTTACTCGCTGGTTTAAAATTCCTCACAAAAAAAACAAAATCCCGCCCGAAAATTCATGCCCCCCCCAAAAATTTTGATCGCGCAGATTGTGCCATGCCGCCCCCCTTCTGGGCACCCCTGCCTTGGATGTTCTGTATTCAAAATTATTTCGTCATTGGGGGAAGAAGTCACTAGTCCTGATTGAAATACGGAGATTTAGTGCAGTTAATGAGCAGTGGCAACACTGACTGGAACAGCCATTGTCCTGAAACAGAACTTTCTCATTCTCTTCCATCTTTTCTTCTGAGGAAGTCCCCTTGACAAAATGTCAAGAATCATTGTGTGTGTTTGTTTTTTATCTGTGCTTCACCTGCCTTCATCTTTGCCAAGTAAGCTAGCTGCCTATTGCCTTCCTTTTTACCAGATCTCTATTTCTGGTCCTGATTAAAAGTATTTTCAAGAAAATCTTGAAAAATGGTATCAAACAGGATAATACAAATGCATGTTTTTTACGTTTTCACAGGGGTAATGAAGACTATTGAAACACAATCCTAAATTGGTAAACAACTAAAAATGATTCTACTTAAGAGAGTTTTCTACATACACTAACATAAAACACGCTCCACCCCTTTGGGCATTGTCATTAAGGACCTTCAGTTTTCAAAATAAAAAATTAATTTAACATACCAAGGTAAAGAGTTATAGCATGTTTAGTGAAATCCAAAATCATTCATGTTAGCGTATTCTGAAGATACATTCCGTACCAACTTTGATGCCACATATCTTTCAATGAGTGAGCATAAACTATTTTGCAGAAGCAATAAACACTCTACAACTCTTTATCTTTACAATGATATATCCAAGTAAATTTTAATTAAAGAATTGGATATGCTAAATTACACATGTTTAACCCTGCACCGCCCTTTGCGGCGATAAGTGCACAAATTTAACATGGGCTCTTATGGAGCTGCAGCTCCACAAGTCGCCGCTAGTGTCGCAAAAAACAAAAACTGCCATAGGTAGGTAGGGAACCCTCTTAACCTTTCAATTACCTTGTGTGCAGGATCAACGCAAATTACTTCGTAGTACTTGTAGGTAGAATCTTGAGCTACCCAATAAGAGTTCAACACTCTCAGACCCCCACAACGACGCCCGACTCGCTCCTGCAAAACATACAACAAATTGAAACATTGGAGCAGTGTAAGGCCGATCACCAAACTAAGTTTTTTCATCGATTAATAGAAAAACTGGCTATACCAGTTCATCGCTGGGTCAGAAGGCATTGGAATTGTAAACACACAAAATAAATCAGTTACCTTGAAACAGCTGTTCTTGGTTCTGTTCTCTGAGTTATACATGGTTTCCACAACGGTATCTAACTAGAATTCCCTGACATTCCCTAACATTGTTTGATCTATTTCTGTAAATTTCCCTAACCATCGCATATTCTGGAACTGTGTTAACCTTTATTTAAACAGGTTTTCCTAAAGGGTGGAAGAATCAATCAATAAATGCAACCTCCATCACACATAGCCGTTGTTGGGTCAAAATTTGAAAAGGGTACAATCACAGTCCCTTAAAAAAATAAGGTAGCCTACTTTAACTACTGCTAAAACCGTTTTATTTTGGAAGTTTAAGTCTTAATATTATTGTCTATACTGTTTAAATCACAAAATAAGAAGAAGTTGTGGCAAAATACTGGGAAAATAGTGGCCAAAGTATCGACGGTCACTCGTCCCCCGGCCGAGTTTTACCGCTAAACAGACGTTTTAAACAAGTTCACCAATCAAATAAGTGAATATAAAACCCACGTTTATAATTTCGGATAAAGAGAGATAATCAAATCGTGCATATTACGGATAAAACTATATTATTAAAACGCCAAACTCGGTTAAAAGTCGTGTCCCGACCTTCAGCGGTAACGGCGGTAGTAAAGTCTGTTTCACATCGCACAGCGACACTAGCGCTAAATGCGGCCGACAGCAGTTGAATTCGGGAGTGTCGTGGTGGCGAGCAATGAACAAGCGAGCATTGGTGGCGTCCACTGATATTGGACATTTGGACGTGGAGAGAAGTAGTTTTGTGAACTGAAATTGCCATGTATATTATTATTAAATATGTTGGACTTTTCCTATCGCTTCTAGTGTTTAAACTACACTACGTTTCGAGAGGTATTGAAACTCCTCTCGTTTTCAGATGACCCTACTTAAAGTTACATTAATCTACTTATTTTTATTTAACCTACTTTTTTTGGATTTTTTGACATACAATTTACATTCATTCAACATTCAACAGAAATCTCACTCCAACAAAAATCATACAAACCACATTAAACAAACTTAACACAGAAAGGAAATTAAAACTAAAACATTTTAAACATGGTACAGGACACATTTAAAAAATTAAAACAAAAACATATACCTTACTGCCGGCAATGCCTCCAAGCTGGCAGCGGCACGACACGCACACACATCCACCCACACTCACGCAACTCGAATGAAAAGCGCCTGGGAGAGCAAGTGGAGGGGGAGCGGCCCTACCCCCACCACGGGCACAAGTTGACGTCAGCAGCCTAAGACCCGCCTCCATGGTGTATCTCGGGAACATGACTCAGGCACCGGCTCTACGTTTCCTCCAGGCACCTATATGGGCACAAGTACAGCAATTCCAAAAAATATAGAGCACACCTCCTAGCTACAGATGGGGATCAGGACGCACAACCCATAGCAAGAGTTTCCTCCAAGCAAATTCACGGGCGCATGGATCTTAGGACCATGTGATGGACTCTGGACGCGGGAGCTTCTGCAACAGACAGGTCTGGAGTGGGTTTTGGGGCTATTTTTTGTTCAAAATGTGTTTTTATCAAAGGTATCCAAAGTGGCCTAACATCAATACTGCTCTGACTAATTGGGTTTTCATGTAATTTTATTTACGCCCCTTCAACAAACTTCCTTTTGTAGTAATGAGATTCATGGTGTAATATTTCTGCCCCTTCAAAGTTGAATTTATGTTCTTTCTCCCAAGCGTGTTTGGCTAATTTCAAACTGGTTGTTTTGCCATTTTTGGTGTTTCATTTGTGTTCGCCAATGCAAACTTTTAATGGCCGTTTTGTTTCTCCTATGTATTCACCTTCACAGTCACATTTAATACTATAGACACAATTTTTTGAGGCTTGCTCTGAACATTTTGGTTTTGCTTTAGTAAGATGTTGTCTTAATGTGTTTGATGATTTGAAGGCAGTTTTGATTTGGTATTTCCTGGCAACCCTTCTTATTTTTTCTGATAGTTTTGGGACGTATGGCATACTTATGAAAGCTTTTGGTTCGATTGGGGATGTATTCAATTTTGTTTGCCTATTCTTTTTGCATAGAGCACACCTACATGACTCAGGTAGGTGTGCTCAGGTAGGTGTAAGTTTAGGTATTACAGCTCACCTGGACCCCATATGGGGTCCAGCCATATGTGGGGGTTTTCTGGTCGGGTGTATAATTTTCTGTGGGTAACCATTTTGCTTCAGTTCTTGGGTTATTTTGTTTAGCTCCGCGTCCAAAGTTTCTTTTACAAAACAAACAGATTTAGCTCTATCAAAAAGAGAATATGCCACTGACTCTTTCCCTGATTCACTGTGATTTGATGTGTAATTTAGGTACCTGTCTGTGTGTGTTTTCTTTCTAAACACTTCAGTTTGAAGGGCATTTGTGTTTTTGATTACATTTACATCCAAAAATGCTAGTTTGTTGTTTTGTTCCTTTTCTGTTGTTAGTTTAATCGTTGGTGAGATATTATTTAGGTGTTCAGTGAAAATGTCAAGGTTTACAGCCCCATG
Source organism: Flexamia atlantica (assembly GCA_035578135.1). Lineage (NCBI taxonomy): Eukaryota > Metazoa > Arthropoda > Insecta > Hemiptera > Cicadellidae > Flexamia > Flexamia atlantica. Next base: position 42,454 of record JAQJVK010000010.1, read on the forward strand.
ACTCCAGACAGCAAAGACATCATCCACCTACCTAAGCCACACTTTAGGCCGAAGGCAAGCAGTAACAATTGCTTTCTGCTTGAATTCTTCCATAAAAATGTTGGCAAATATAGGTGATAGTGGGGATCCCATTGCCATGCCTTCATCCTGGTGAAATATTTGGCCCTTAACTCAAAAAAATTTGATTCTGTACAGAGTGAGTAATTCCATGATTACCGTTACAGAAAGGTTGGTTCTTGTGTTTAGTGTTTGGTCATTGTTTAGGTTTGTTTCTATTATTTTAAGTGTCTCTTTCACAGGGATTTTCGTAAACAAACTTTCTACATCAAAACTAACTGGTCTGAGTCGGAAATTTGCAAGTCTTTTGTGATTTCTACAAAATGCTTTGTGTTTACTACATTTGAACTAGTGTTTCCTGATGGTGGTTTTAGTATGAGCAGAAGAAACCTATATAGCTCCCTACTCAGAGAATCTCTTGAGCTTACAATGGGTCTTAGGGGGATTCCTGTTTCGTGTATTTTAGGGAGCCCATACATGTGTGGTGTTTGGAATGGTGTGGTCTAAGGCGTTTACGGAGAGCATCAGAAAAGTGTTCTTTATATTTTCTAAGAATTTTCTGGATTTTTGTCTCATAGCTTTTGGTCGGGTTTTTATTCAAAAGTGTATATTTTCCAGTTTGTAAGACTTCTTTTACTTTTTTGCGAATAATCCTCTTTCTTAATGATTACAGTAGCATTTCCTTTGTCAGCTGGCAAAATCTTCCTGTTTTCATCTTTTTTCTAATTATTTAAGGCCTCTTTTTCTTCCCTAGTAATGTTGGGTTTTACCTGTTTAACATTTTTTAATGCCACACTCGCCTCACTTCTGAATTGGTCCGCAATTTCCTCAGGGAGCTGGGGGATCGCAGATTCAATGCCAGTAATGAAATTGAGTACGATTACCGTTTTAGGTATTACAGCCAAGTTTAGGCCTTTAGACAAGATTTCCAGTTCTCCTGGCGTAAGTGTTTTGTCAGAGAGGTTGATGACCGCAAGAGGGGTTGCGGCATCCGTGGAATTTTCCACTCGCTCTGCTCCACCCTCCGCGACCGGTTTCTCCCATTCCCTAGCGCTAATTTCCTTCAAATGATTTAGTTTCTTGTTTTGAGATTGTTTGTTTGATTCGCTCTGCCTATTTCCTGATTTATCTAACGTCTTAAGGGCATTTTCAAAATCAATACCTATGAGCTCATGTATTTTTTTTTTCTAATTCAACTTGAGTTTTGAGTTTTTCATTACTACATAAGTTGAGCCTATCTGTCAAAAGTTTCTGGCTTGAAATGTAGTTAACACAAAGCATTTTGTAGAAATCACAAAAGACTTGCAAATTTCCGACTCAGACCAGTTAGTTAGTTTTGATGTAGAAAGTTTGTTTACGAACATCCCAGTGAAAGACACATTTAAAATAATAGAATCACGCCTAAACAATGACCAAACACTAAACACAAGAACCAACCTCCCTCTAACGGTAATCATGGAATTACTCACTCTTTCTACAGAATCAAATTTTTTGAGTTGAGGGCCAAATATTTCGCCAGGATGAAGGCATGGCAATGGGGTCCACACTATCACCTATATTTGCCAACATTTTTATGGAAGAATTCGACCAGAAAGCAATTGCTTCTGCTTGCCTTCGGCCTAAAGTGTGGCTTAGTTACATGGACGATGTCTTTGCTGTCTGGAGTCATGGAGATGTAAACCTTGACATTTTCACTGAACACCTAAATAATATCTCACCAACGATTAAACTAACAACAGAAAAGGAACAAAACAACAAACTAGCATTTTAGGATGTAAATGTAATCAAAAACACAAATGCCTTCAAACTGAAGTGTTTAGAAAGAAAACTCACACAGGCAGGTACCTAAATTACACATCAATCACAATGAATCAGTGAAAGAGTCAGTGGCATAATCTCTTTTTGATAGAGCTAAATCTGTTTGTTTTGAAAAAGAAACTTTGGATGCGGAGCTAAACAAAATAACCCAAGAACTGATGCAAAATGGTTACCCACAGAAAATTATCAGTAAATGCAAAAAGAATAGGCAAACAAAATCGAATACATTCCCAATCACTGACAAACCAAAAGCTTTCATAAGTATACCATATGTCCCAAAACTATCAGAAAAAATAAGAAGGGTTGCCAGGAAATACCAAATCAAAACTGCCTTCAAATCATCAAACACATTAAGACAACATCTTACTAAAGTAAAACCAAAATGTTCAGAGCAAGCCTCAAAAATTGTGTCTATAGTATTAAATGTGACTGTGAAGGTGAATACATAGGAGAAACAAAACGGCCATTAAAAGTTTGCATTGGCGAACACAAAAGAAACACCAAAAATGGCAAAACAACCAGTTCGAAATTAGCCAAACACGCTTGGGAGAAAGAACATAAATTCAACTTTGAAGGGGCAGAAATATTACACCATGAATCTCATTACTACAAAAGGAAGTTTGTTGAAGGGGCGTAAATAAAATTACATGAATACCCAATTAGTCAGAGGAGTATTGATGTTATACCACTTTGGATACCTTTGATAAAAACACATTTTGAACAAAAAATAGCCCCAAAACCCACTCCAGACCTGTCTGTTGCAGAAGCTCCCGTGTCCAGAGTCCATCACATGGTCCTAAGACCCATGCGCCCGTGAATCTGCTTGGAGGAAACTCTTGCTATAGGTTGTGCGTCCTTTTTCCCACCTGTAGCTAGGAGGCTTGATGTATATTTTTTGGAATTGCTGTACTTGTGCCCATATAGGTGCCTGGAGGAAACGCAGAGCCGGTGCCTGAGTCATGTTCCCGAGATACACCATTGAGGCGGGTCTTAGGCCGCTGACGTCAACTTGTGCCCGTGGTGGGGGTAGGGCCGCTCCCCCTCCACTTGCTCTCCCAGGCGCTTTTCATTCTAGTTGCGTATGTGAGTGTGGGTGGGCGTGTGTGCGTGTCGTGCCGCTGCCAGCTTGGAGGCATTGCCGGCAGTAAGGTATATGTTTTTGTTTTAATTTCATATCTCTGTTCTGTATCATGTCAAAAATGTTTTAGTTTTAATTTCCTTTCTATATTAAGTATGTTTAATGTGTTTTGTATGATTTTTTTGTGTGAGTGAGATTTCTGTTGAATGTTTGATGAATGTAAATTGTATGTCAAAAAAACCAAAAAAAGTAGGTTAAATAAAAATAAGTAGGTTAATGTAACTTTAAGTAGGGTCACTTGAAAACGAGAGGAGTTTCAATACCTCTGGAAATGTAGTGTAGTTTAAACACTAGAAGCGATAGGAAAAGTCCAACAAATTAAATAATAATTACAAATCCTCCACTATCATGAATAAAAAAAAAACTGCCATGAATAATTTATGAATGTAACAACGGTACATGATTTATTCTCAAATGAAAGTAAATCGCAATCCAACGTAATAGTTAAATTCATGTGTAATACGGTACGGTTTCAAATGCCGACTCGTCACTAGCAATAGCTTTCGCCATTTTGAGATTAGCAGACGCAACAAGTGAAATTGTAACACCGGTCCATGGATCGCCCGTCACAAATTATGGGCAGTTTAGTGTGACATCCGATACATTTTGTGACCGCTGCTTCATTTTGACTGATATACCTTACATTCGTAAACACTAATTTTTTTTTTCTTCTGCCGATTTTTATACGGAATATAATAAGCCTAAATGAATTAGTAAACAATGTGTTTATTATGAAAATAATGATGCAGGGTTGCCACCAACAGGGAAAAATCGAATTATGGGAGAATTTTTGTTTCAACAAAATAATTTTTACAACTATTTCACATTCTTTTAATTAATCTGAAAACTGAATTAGCCAATAGAAATTCTTTAAATTCTTTTAATAAATTACTCTTGTTAGGCCTAGTTAGCC
>JAQJVK010000010.1:46479-186126 GCA_035578135.1 Flexamia atlantica
GGTCCAGTATTCTTTGTACAAGACATGTAAAGAGTATTTTACTGATTTATTTTGTAGTAGGTGTATAAAGAAGCGTTTTCCACTCGGGTGTCAAGAATGCACCTCAATCGTTTTCCGGCGATGACGTCATCAATATGGCAGAATATCCATCAGTAAAAAAGGCTCTATTTCACATACTGTTCGTCCGATTTGAATAAACTTTTTTTTGTTTGAAAGATGATATTTAAACCTACAATTTTTATATGTAAACATTTATCCTATTCCCAATAATTATTTTGTAATTTTCAAAAAACGTGTTTTCCAACTTTTTTGCTCTATTTTTGCACATGGCTTTTCTCATGGAAAAATTATCAAAAAATGTCTAACATAAAATTTTTAGAGCGTTTCAATACCTTTACAAAAATACCATATTTTGTATGGTTAACTCAAACATTAAAGTGAGGGAACTCAATAAAAGTTATAAAAACAACAAATTTTTCGTATTTCCCAAGAAAATGCTTCAACATCACCAAGGACACTGCTCTGTGTGTAAGACACATATAAAGAATTTTACTGCTTTATTTTGTATAAGATGTCTAAAGGAGCACTTTCCACTCGGGTGTCAAGAATGCACCTTAATCGTTTTCCGGAGATGACGTCATCAATATGGCGGAATGTCCATTAATAAAAAAGGCTCTATTTCACGTACTGTTCGTCCGATTTGAATAAACCTTTTTTGGTTTGAAAGGTATTATTTAAACCTACAATTTTTGTATTTAAACATTTGTTCTATTCCTGATAATTATTTTGTAATTTTCATAAAACGTGTTTTTTACCTTTTTTTCTCGATTTTTGCATTTGACTTTTACATGAAAAAATTATCAAAATATGTCTAACATGAAATTTTTAGAGCGTTTCGATACCTTTACAAAAATACCATATTTCGCATGGTTAACTCAAATATTAAAGTGAGGGAACTCAATAACTTCTTTTTCTTTTCTTTTTTTGGCGGCCTCTTTTTACCTTGCATTTGCCCCCCCCACATGGGCCTCAGGCCTGTGTGTGGAAGTTATCAAGCAAACCCAAGGAGTGAGCCGGTACAGTACAAGGATGAACAATACTGCTAAAAGTATGCGGCATCATCGGGACTAGATCCTGTGATGCTGCCGCCACAGAACCGGGGCTGAGTGCGCTACCAACTGCGCCACCGACTCACTACACTTATAAAACCAACGAATTTTTCGTGTTTCCCGATAAAATGCTTCAACATCAGCAGGCCTTATTATTTTGTATAATAAGGCCCTGCTCAGGGCTTTATTTAGTATGAAATGTCTAAAGAAGCGTTTTCCACTCGGGTGTCAAGAACGCACCTAAAAGGTTATCCGGCTATGACGTCATCAATATGGCGGGAAATCCATAAACAAAAAAACTATATTTCACTTACCATTTCTTCGATTGGATTAAACTTTTTTTTGTTCAAAAGGTAATATTTTTCGCATGCAAGTTTTGTACTTTAAAATTCTTTTTCAATAAGTTTTTGTAACCTAAAATTTTTTTCAATTTCAAAATTTAATTTTTAAGTATAATTTTTAAGAGGAAACATTATCAAAATAAGCCTGGTATAGGATTTGTAGGGCGCTCAAGGAACTTTTCAAAAATACCATATTTTGTATGCTTTCCAAACAACAAAGTGAGAAACCGCAATAAAACTAGTATAAACATCAAATTTTTTAGTGTTTTCCAAGAAAATATTTCAACCGCATATTAACTATTCCAAAAAAAAGAGTAATTTTGATTTTATGTAGTCCTACATTTAAAAAGGATCTAAAACGGTATTACAATTTATAAAAACCTTATCTGTATTATGTTGGAATAATCTACAGCAATAAATAAAAATCATGAAAAAATACAAAATAAATCTTTATTACAGCTCTTTAGCTACATAAAATACAATCAACTACATAAATTCCTTGGGATTCTTATATATAACCTACACCTATATATTTTGTTGTAAACTTTTCGTAATAGCAATTCAAGACAGTCAGTTTATGTTTACATATATGTTACCATTGACTTTGAATCTCTTGAGACGTCTCACGCATACCGCGCAGCTGTAGCAATCGGACCTGAGCCAGAATCGGTTGGTTCAGTTAGTTCGTCTGAGCCTCCGCGAGACAGCGCTGCAAGCGCAGCAGACGGTCTTAGTTCATGGCATCGCCACGAGATAGCGCCCTCTACGGCTGTCAGTCCCCCCTTACTCCCCGCTCCCCGCCCCGCTCCTCGACCGCCGCTTCCGCTGCCGCTGCGCCCGCCGGCGCCGTACACTCATGTTCCTCCCACCACACTTTTACAGTAGACTGTGAATTCTTAGTAGAGCTACCATTCCGACGAGGGCGAGGAGGCTGTCCGGTCGGAGGTGACTCCAAAGTTTGTTCATGTAGTGACTTAATGACTAATCCGTACAAAATAGTTAATAGTTGATTTTTTCTCTGTTTCGGTTAGACAATCTTAAAGTAGATAATTACCTATTCTGTAGTTAACTGTTTGTAGAACGGTTTGTTTTGAAGACAACGGGAAATAGTTTTGAAACAAATAATTAATACTTGATCCATCCGTTTCGGTTATACAATCTTAAAGTATAAAATTATTTGTAGTAAACTGTTTGTACAACGGTTTGTATTGAAATAATGGTAGTTTTTATTATGTTATTTATAATTTGTCCGCAACATGAATGATACCAGCTCACTACACCTTTTCGAACAGTCATAGTCTAAGAAATAGTATAGATTTAATTGAGGAAACCAAAAATATTGAAATAAAAAACCACAATACATTGGCATCTTTTGATATTGTCAACTTGTACAACCATAGGCGTAATTCGGGGGGGAGGGGGGGGGCAAGGGGGAGCAGTTGCCCCCAAAAAATTTGAAAATTAAAATTAATTTTTAGGTATAAATAACGAAAATTGAGCAGAATCATGTTGTTTCAAGTTGTAAAATTAAATTATTTTTGACATAAATTTTTCATTAATATGAGTCTTATTGATATGCCGTAAAAGTACGCTGGTGGCATAGTTTTGTTTGAAGTCCGATTGAAAATTTGCAAGGATAAATTTAGCGAACGAATATAGACATACACGCTATCCACTATGGCGCGCCAGTCGACGAGAACCTACTCCCACGCTAAACGACACAACGACACGTCCACCAATGAACTGACGCTCCAGGATGGCCAACCTCTAAACTCTGTAGTGCTGCTCAGAGCCAGTAAAAGTTGCATATCATAAGACACTGTTCACCAGGGGTGCCCAGAAGGAGGGGGCATGGCGCAATTTGCGCCATCAAAATTTTGGGGGGGCATGATTTTTTGGGCGGGATATAGGTTTTGTGAGGAATTTTGAACCAGCGAATAAGGGAAAATTACAAAAAAATAAATTATCATAACCATACGCAACAGTTAAAAGTACTGTTTATTTATCTAACCATTACCATCGTCATATATTCAAGTTTGCTATGTAAACCATCCCTTGAATCTCCAAATCAATCCATGCGTTAAGTTATTTTTAAGGGCGGTTAACAATGGGTCGACTGGATTGGCAACCCTGTCTGACATCGGGCCCAGAAGACATTGTGTCAGACAAGGTCCGTGGCCCCGGTCTGACACAGCCATTAGCAATGTTACCAAAACCAGGTATTTACCTGGTTTTCGGGTATTTTGGAGGCCGTGCGGAGTTTTGGCAGTGGTTAAGAAAAAACCGGGTATAACCGGGGATTTAAGACTTGCGTTGAGGAAATTTACTCATCAACCTGGATATTTTTGTGACACTATTTTTGTACATTTTGTTATTTGCTAATTGACAAATAAAGATGTTTTGAATTGAATAGAATTTTAAAAATGGGTAAAATCGGGGATTTTTGACGAGGTACAAAGAATTTTTGAAACTCAAGATATTTTATTTTTCGAACGAAAGTTGGTATCATGTATTTGGTTTGGTTGTTTTGGTTATTTTGTTGCAGTGTTACCAGAAACTGGGTAATAGCCCGGTTTGCGAGTATTTTATTGGCTGTTCGGGGACTTAATTAACATGATTAAGAAAAAGCGAGTAAAATCCCCGCTGCGGGCTGCGGATCTGCTCTGAGCTGCGGGGATTTACCCGGCATCCTAAATACATAAAAACGGGTAAAGCCGGGGATTTTTGAATTGTGATTTGCTTTGCAAATATTCAATGTCCATGTAAGGTGAGACAAAGTCCGGTTTTGGATGTTTTTAAAGTCATTAGGTGGTTTTTTGGCTAACTACCCGAATTTTGGTACTTGGGGGGGGGATTTTACGGGGATTAGTGCTGAATGCTGATTTTACCCGGGGGAAACCGGGTAAAAGTGAGGATTATCAATGGAGTTGGCGGGTAAAATGTCAAATCCTGTGTAATGCAACACTGGACGTTCGAGATAAGATTACAGCATTAGTCAATCGCCAGTCGTATGAAGCTCAGTTGGTGTGCCTGCTTTGACTGCGGTTAGGCAGTATTACAAAGAGTACAATTAGTGAAGTGAATGGTGATTACAAGTTCACATTGTGATGTGATATCGTGGTTGGATATTAACTTTCGCTAGTTAAATATAAATAAACTAATATGTTTCGGCAGTGTATATACCCCATAGATACTTTGGTATTATACGGAGGCCACTATTTTTAGAGATTTTTTTATTGGTTACCAAAAATGACTTTATAATTGGAAAGAACATACTTTAATTGACTTACTGTCCAAATTGGACATTATTATGATAAGCGGTCTTTGTTTTCTGCTTCCCAGAAGACAGCGATGTTGGTGAGGATTGAGTTGATTGAGTCGTCGCGGCCACTAGCACTTCACCCGATCGCCACCCCCCGCCACCCTTATTTAGCGCGCTGCGGCGGCGGTTATGTTAAATTAGGTTATCATAAATATGTATGTTAAATAACTATTTCAATAATTTGGCCCCAAAACTTAAATTTACTTTGGAGATTGAAAGCAGCAATAGAATAAATTTCTTGGATTTAACAATAGAGAAGAACGATAGTAAATTTAAATACAGTATTTTTAGGAAGCCCACCACCACTAGCCAAACTATCCATGCCACATCTTTATCACCCGTACAGTCACAATATATCAGCCTACAATAGCATGATTAATAGATTGATTAAAGTGCCACTAACTGAGGATACCTATAAAAAGGAACTGAGCATAATTAAATATATTGCTGTTTCCAATGGGTACGATTCCAAAATGGTGGATAGAATTTTGCACAGAAATCTGAATAAAAGTGTGAAAAATGACACTAATGACGATCTTTCACCACCCAAATATATCCCTATTGAATATGGCCACAGATTAAATAATTTTCTAAAGAAAGGGCTAAAACAATTTAACATAATCCCCGCACCCAAAAACTTCAAATAAAACAGAACGCCTCCTTAAAACCAAGCCACAGTCTGAGAGTAATAAGTTAGAAAAAACTGGTGTACACAAACGTAATTGTAACGACTGCGATAAATTTTATATAGGCCAGACTGGGCGATCTTTTTTAAAAAGAGCAAATAAATTAACATAAGCCAAATTCGAGGATCAATCCACAAAAATCAAATTATGCACAGATTATGGATGAGGATCACAGCTGTGGGAAAATTGAAAATAACATCGAAATAGTCCAGGTATGCAACAAATGTTTTATCCTCGACACTTTGGAGGAATACCATATTTACGAAGCTATAAAACAAAATAGTAGCTTAGTTTTAAACGACAAATTAAATTTTATTAGTAGCAAATTGAATTTTTTTTAGTAGCTCTCATTTAATTTTTAATAAAATCATTGAAAACCAAGTTGAACGGACGAGTCCACCCCGAAAAACTCCTCACTCCCCTTGGACGAGTCCAAGGACAGAAGCACGAAGGTCGAGTGATAGCAACCTTCGCTACCGCCCCCCGCCGCCCCCCTGAGTGTTATGCCGGCAGCCGCGACGGAGACTAACCAAGTCGGGCGTGTGACCGTTCATAATAGTAGGCCAACTCGTTTGTAAAGTTTTAAATTTTAAAGTTAAATGTCGTGTTTTAAATGTATGTATTGTGTGTTCGACTGTTTTTATCGAAAAAATGACAACTGCAACCCAACTGGAGTGCAAGAAGCTTGACCATATTGTTTATATATGAAAATGAAGCAAATAAGCGTTGAAACTTAAGTTGTAATTTTAACAACATTGACGAATTGGAGACGGAATAAGGTAATATAAAACCACTTAATAAAACTACGCCTCATAAAGATCAATGTTTCAGGTATTAGGTATCACTCACATCACATCCAAAGCCAACCAATACACCAACGCGACTATCAACAGTGTTAAGACCGTGGTGTCAATTCCCACCTTTTTCATCAACACATTTCTTGGGGAGGGGGTGAATTGAAATAGTTCCAAGGCCAAGAGTTCTGACATGCGCAAACGAATTAAGCAAGCCGTGGAGGTAAATTTTCTTCACCTGTCACAACTGCTTTGCACTTTGCCATATTGCGCTTCTGGTTCTCAAATGAAATATAAATATATAACTAGTGGATCCGAGCGCACGGAATCGTGCGCTACTCTAGCAGAACGATAATTCAAATGGCGACAAATTTAAAACAAAATCATGCTAACACGATCCGTCTTGAGGGTTATGTTTACACAAATTAAAAAATAACAGCAATTAAATTATCCAGCTGATCAAAATGTAAACAATTATGTTCTTCATAAGGATAACATGGGAACTTTAAAAGCCAATGGGGCAGAGCCCAAGGGACTTTTTCAAAAATGTAAGGCCAGTGTGCAAATCTACGCGACACGCTCTTTCCAATGAGCCGTCAATGATCAAAATCGGTTAAGAAATGACGGAGGAGTTCATAAGACAAATTTCGTGTTGGCGTATTAATTATATAGATATTGCAAACATGTTGATACAACTACACTCTTACTTACCTCCATTAGACATAATGCATTAAAACTGGCGCCAATTCTTGGGGCCCACGCCGTCCATAAGCCAAATGCTAAAATTAACATTAGTCTTATGGACGGCGTGGGCCCCAAGAATTGGTGCCAATTATACATAAATTTAAGTTTTCCCAGTTCCGGGTGGGGCGCAACCCGTTGACTGCTATTTAAAGAAATCGATACCTGCCATTTAATTTAGATATATTTTAAAGCTAGTTATCATCGGCTATTTAAAAAATAGTCACATTGATTGTCAGTGTATTTTATTCTATAAATACAGTTACCCAGCTTATGATTTTAAAGTCAATAAAATTTTATCTACATCGGAACGGTTCTTGCTTGGTTTTATAAAAAGGTATAGAGATCACTTGGAGAATTTCATACAGTTTCAAATACAACCAATAATTGTATTCTTAAACAATACACAAATATTATTCTTAAAATGTTTGTGGTTGGAGTTGTTGTTCCTTTAATGATGGTGGTTGAGGGGTGTTTAAAATAACACCCTCAAGGTAAATGACAAGCTTTATAATTTTTCTAATGATTACCAACATAAATATGAAAGAATGAATCAATTCTTCATTGTTTCCTATTCTTGGGCTCTGTCCTAATCTATAAATTCCGAGCGCAAGGCTTGGGCTCGGAGGCGGCGACGGAATCGTAAACGGATACTTCGGCTAGAAGAAAGGTGGGCTCGTGGCGCTGGCGCAGCGGCAGCGACAGCGGGGGGGGGAGGAGAGAGGGGATACGCACGTCAGTTACGTCATGCCACGTGTGCTCGCGCTGCACTGAGGGCGGAGCCGGGCGAGCTTCAAGCCATTGCCGCTAGGAGCGACACTGCATGGGACGGTTTACCCAACTAGTTCGGCTGAAATCCGCTACGCTTGTTGACGACAGAATTTTGTACAGAATGGGATGTCTCAAGAGATTCAAAGTCAATGATGTTACCTTCATGTTAAATGTGTATTGAGTGATATATAAATGCATATGTATTAACGTCTTCCAATAGAAAATAATTCAGACCACATACTGGTAGACGTCAGACTTGTTAGCCGCATCTAAACCAGGCTTATCTTGATAATGTTTCCCATTAGAAATTATACGCAAAAATTAAATTTTGAAATTGAAAAAAATTTTAGGCTACAAAAACTTATTGAAAAAGAATTTTAAAGTACAAAACTTGCATGCTAAAAATATTTTCTTTTGAACAACAAATTTTTATTCCAATCGAAGAAATGTTAAGTGAAATAGAGTTTTTTTGTTTATGGATTTCCCGCCATATTGATGGCGTCATAGCCGGATAACCTTTTATGTGCGTTCTTGAAACCCGAGTGGAAAACGCTTCTTTAGACATTTCATACAAAATAAAGCCCTGAGCAGGGCCTTATTATACAAGATAATAAGGCCCTGCTGATGTTGGAGCATTTTATTGGGAAACACGAAAAATTTGTTGGTTTTATAAGTGTTAATGAGTTCCCTCACTTTAATGTTTGAGTAACAGTTTGAGAGTTTGAGAGTTTGAGTTTGAGTTTGATTTGTAAATAAAATTTTGGTCAAACGAAACAAATTTAAAACTGAAAAAATGCCAAAATATCACTTTTTTATACTTATAAAATCCATAAATTTTTATAAACAATCAAAAAACTCAATTTTTATTAACTATTCAAAAAACACATTAAAAAAATATTTAACTTCTTTTATATTCTACAGGTTTATTCAAGGAATATTAGAAAACATGACGAGATGGATGATTGGCTGGATGTTCTAGGCGGTATGAAACAGCGACCTTCGAAATTACTTAAACAGCTGATTTTTTCATATTATATAGGAAACCAGCTGTTTAAGTAATTTCTAAACTCATAAATCCATGCCACCTAACATAAATATTGTGTTAAAAATCTCGAGAGCTCAGTAATATACTTAACATTAATTAATTAATTAAATTAGGCGAACAGTCATCATCGAGATATGTGGGACAGGCAGGCTTTAGGTTGTGCGGATGAGCCTAACGTACATTTTTCTTTCTTCCAGCCTCATGCATAAATTGAGTTTGAGGTTAGACCGGTCTGGCTTTTTAATGTCTAAAAGCATTTTTGATTTTGATTACTCCAACAAATGTCGTTTGCCTCTTGCTGCCATTTGTTTTTATTATTTAACTTTTATTTAACGGAAGTGAAACAAAACTGTGGGGCAAGCCTCATGATAGCTGTGAAAGCCCAAAACGCTCATCCTAAATCATTGCTAAGTACCAATTAAATTCTCATCTATATCATGGCTTAGTCTTAGATGGTTAATTTGTAATAGACGGTAGCCCATCTAACAATTATATATAGGCCCAAATGTATATATAACATGTTTATTGTTGTTTCTTTCATATACTAAAATGCTGTGCCTAGTAGTCAAAACCATTTACCTATATTTCATTGCCTAATTGTTACTTTAAGCGAATGTAATATTTTGGTTCTTATAAAGTGCTCAAGATCTTAGGCAATCAGATGTGCCTATGGCTGGGAAGAGGAAACTGCTACTTGACTACTTAGAGAATCATATTCACAGAGTCACTCCCGACAATTATGCGGATTCAAACTCATGGCCTTACATGTCTTTCGCAAAGTTAAACCATTTTTTATGCACCAAAGTAAAGATCCAGTCCCGATCACTTTTCAATGTATGCAAAATTTTGGATTAAGTTAACATTACTGAATGAAAGACAAAGGAATGTTGGGTTAAAAGAAAGTATGGTTCAACTTACGTTATGTTGGCTGCAGTTCATTAAGCGGTCTACATTTTAATGATAGAAAATATCAAATTGTTACCAATATGTCGATTACAAATTTATCATCTCTGATAATATCCTATTGAATTGGCTAACTTTTTATCTTTTTAGTTTCAATGAAATAATCATATTTAGTTCCAACTTATACGGTACATTCGCCGTTATGTTCGGTTTGATAGCTAAACTTAGACATTAAAATGTATAACTTAACATTAATAAAAACTTATCAAATAATATATTAATAGGGCCTACTGTGACAAACTTCTATTAGTCGTACTATAGGCCAACTATGATAACTAACTAAACCGTAAACAACCTTCACAGGGCTCGCCATTTTCTGTCATGTATGTCAACATAAACATAAAAAAAACTAGTTCATAATACTGGACGATATGAAATAGGCTAAGGTGTGCGTTGTTCTTTTGGTACCGTATGGTTTTAATTTAACAATGAGTGTTTATTAGTTTTATTGTAAGATTTAGTTTTATTTAATTCAGTTCATGCTTCACAGTTTCATCATATTTAGATTATTAGACATCGATGTTTTGCTGTGGTGTTTTTTATGTTCTTGATTCATTAGAATAATCTTGATTTTTGTTATTCATGTACTGGAGTTTCAGTTTGATATTTTCAATCTTTAAATTGTAGAATGCATAAGGAACTGCAGCCGTTATACTCCTGGCAGGAAAATATTATTATTAACACTGAAAACACTGAAGCCTTATACGTAAGAAACCTATGTAAAGAAATGGTCTGTGAGATTGCGGCCATAAAAATGACACTGGAAAAACAACAACTTTACATAGTGGGTGTCTACAGACCACCACCAATAAACCAACTGGACGAGGCCCTTGCCATCCTCTCAGCAACAATTGAAAACACCAAAGCGGAAAATCGCTCGGTTATTATTGTTGGAGACATCAATATGGACAGTCTGAAATCTGACTCCAAGTCAAGAAAGTTAAACGATAGTCTGGCAAGCCACAACATCACCAGACTCCCACTGCCCCCCCACAAGAATAACACCTAATTCTCAGACATACATTGATCTTGTATGCTGTAACATTGAAAAAGAAAAATTGTCTTCAGTAGTTATAAATACAGGAATTTCAGACCACACTGCTCAACTAAGCTCAGTACAAATCAGCAAACCCCCCACCCCACACTTACCCAAAATAGTTATGGCAGAGTATGACAAAAACCTCAACAATCTAAAAGAACTCTAGAAAATAAGAACTGGGATGAGATGCACAGACCAAGCTTACAACAGTTTTCTGCTTTCTGTCAAAGCAGCAATGGACATAGCCTGCCCCTTAAAAAAATTTAGACCTAAAAATAATAATAAACCAAAACATTTTGCAGATAAAAGAGCCTCTGATCTAAAAACTGAGTTTTTGGCACATATCAAAAGATATCATCTGACTGGTGATGAAAATGATAAAAGCGCCACGACAAAAGTGAAAAAAGTACAATATGCGGCTCAAAATGCTAAAGCGCAAATCATCGGCAGACCACATCCAGAGCGCTGAAAATAAATCCAAAGCTGGCAAGTGTGGCAAGTTATAAACAGTGAAAAAGGCAATAACAAATTGTTTAGCTCACATCGATCCAGCACTCACGGTAGATGGAAAAACAGTTGAGGACCCACATAAAATCGCAAACCTTTTCAATGAGTTTTTTACCAACATAGCACAATAAAATCTAAGCGCAAACCCTCCAAGAACTGAGCAACTAAAATCTCCGCCTCCAACAAACAATGAACTCCTCTCCCTACCTCCTACTGATGAAAATGAAGTTAGGAACATAATAAACAGCTTGAAGCCTAAAACGTCAGCAGGTCTGGATGAAATATCAGCAAAAATGCTAAAACACTATAGTAGCACCCTGATAAAACCACTTGTCAAAATTACAAATCTATCATTAATGCAAGGTCAATTCCCAAGTAGCTTAAAAATCAAAAATTTATCCGAAGCACAAAAATGGCACCAAATCAGAAACCAAAAACTTCAGACCCATATCACTAGTCCCAACCTTTTCTAAAGTAATTGAAAAAATATTCCTTAAAAGATTGATAAATCACTGCAAGCACCAAAACAACCTAACCGAAAAACAACATGGCTTCATTAAAGGAAAATCATCGGTACTTTGGTATTATACGGAGGCCACTATTTTTAGAGAGTTTTTTTAACTGGATACCAAAAATAACTGCATAATTGGAGAGAACATACTTTAATTGACTCAGTGTCCAAATTTGATATAATTATTATGAGCGGTCTTTATGTTCTGCCTCCTAGAAGGCAGCGATGTCGGCGAGGTAAAGCGTCACCGCCGCTAGGGGCAACACCCGATGGCCACCGTTTAAACAGCGTGCTGCGGCGGTTATGTTAGGTTAGGTTATCATATATATGTTAGTAGGACTTTCCTCGTTTCGTTGCAGATCAAACGATACCGGTTGAGTCATACTTTCGCCCGCCAAATCCTGTGGGCAAGTGATGTACACACTCCGGTCAACAACATGACCAAGGCCTACTTGGAGGGGATTTGGCGGGTGAAGGTATGACTCATCTGGTACCATTCGAATCATAAAAAACCGAGGAAAGTCCTCCTAACATATTTATGATAACCTAACCTAACATAACCGCCGCAGCGCGCTGTATAAGGGTGGCCTCCGTATAATACCAAAGTACCAAATCAACATATAAGTAAGGCTGAATACTCTAAAGCAAAGTGTCAGCACTCTGTATTGCTTGACAATACAAAAAAGCAGTTTTACAAAAATAAAATTGACAATGTTATCAATGTCAGTAAAGAGTCTTGGGCAATTGTGAAGAGCCTAACAGGTGATGTAAATGTAAATAGTTGTAATATAAGTTTGAAGAATGAAGACGAGCTCGTTACAAACCCAAGTAATGTAGCAAATATTTTAACCAATATTTTGTATCTGAGATTGTTAAGTTGGCAGGATCTGTCTCAAAAACAAATCTCGTTTTTAACCAGCCTATCGTAGGATCGGATTTTTACTTACGGCCTACCAACGTGAGAGAAGTCGTAGATGTAATCCATAAGGTGAGTTCCAAGAGTAGCTCGGGTATAGATGATATACCATGTAATTTGTTAAAAGGATGTAAGGACATAATAGCCAAACCGCTAACAATCATTATCAATAAATCTTTTGAACAGGGCGTTTTCCCAAGTCAGATAAAAACATCTAAAGTCGTGCCAATCTACAAAGCGGGTGATAAGGACTCGGTTAAGAACTATAGGCCGATAGCTGTTCAGAGTGTATTTTCTAAGATATTTGAAATAATCTTTTTAAGAAGATTGTTGCTCTACCTAGATAATAAGAAATTGTTGAATGATAAACAATTTGGCTTTAGGAGTAATATGTGTACTACAGATGCAATCTTTGACTTATTAATAAATTTATTTAACCTTGATGTAATGGGGGAACAGTTATGCATATTCTATGACATGACTAAAGCTTTCGACCTTATCTCACATGACATACTTCTCGAGAAATTGGTGAAAATGGGGTTAAAAAATGAACCGTTAAGATGGATAGCTACATATTTGAGTGACCGGAAACAAATAGTTAGTGTTAGACATTCAGGACAAGATGGTCTAAGTCGCCATTATCGCTCAGTCATTTTAACATCAGCTAACACGGGCGTGCCGCAAGGGTCAAATTTAGGCCCGGTACTATACTTATTGTACGTGAATGATTTACCTGATCGCATATCAACGGGTAAGGTTTGGCTGTTTGCAGACGATGTCAGCCACCTGGTACAGGACATGGACGGAGAGGCGCTAAGACTCAAAGCTCAAAACGGATTAGATGAAATGGACTATTGGTGCAAAGAAAATAAATTGATATTAAACAGAGGAAAAACTAAGGCCCTGAAATTTCACAACAGGAAGATTCCTGACTCTGACCCACTACTTCGTCTGGATGGTTCAAGCATAGAAATTGACACTTGTATTAAGTACCTCGGCTTAAACATCAGTAATGATCTGAGATGGAAGCAGCATATTGAACAGGTTTCAGCACGATTAACAACTGTTTGCTATATGATAAGGCGTCTAAAACCAGTAGTTGACTTAGAAATTTTGAAAAAGGTGTATTTTGGGTGTTTCCAAAGCATTGTCAATTATGGTATTGTGTTTTGGGGGGGAAGCCCCTGGGCGCAGCGCATACTCCTGTTGCAAAAAAGAGTAATTAGGCTTATGTTTAATGAACCGTATCTTGCCCATTGCAAACCATTATTTGTCGAAGCAAAGATCCTTACTGTACCAGCACTCTTCATACTTGAATCGGCTGTGATGGTCAAGAGGAAGCCGAATGTGTACTTAAGAAATCAAGCCTTTCACAACTATTCTACTCGACAGAAAGCAAATGTTCATGTGCCGCAAGTAAGCTCCAGCTTAGCTCAGTCTGGCCCAAAATATTTATGCAGCAAGATTTTTAATTCAGCACCATCTGAAATTAGAAAATTGGAAGATACAGATCTCTTTAAAGATAAGCTCAAAGAATACTTTTTGAAGAGGCCTTATTATTCTGTGGAAGAATACTTTGTTGAAACATAGGCCAATCTGATGTGATGACCACGGTGCTGATGTGCTACTAGTGGGAGATCTTCAAGTATCAAGTAACAACCACTGCAATCATTGAGCTTGTTGAATTCGTACTTGATAACCTAGAAAAACAGAACTTTGTAACAGCCATAATGCTTGATTTCAGTAAAGCCTTTGACTACTTAGGCCATGGACTTGAAACTTGAAAAAGTAGGAGTGAACGAACAAGCAAATGCCTGGTTTAAGAGCTACCAAGCAGAGCGAAAACAAATAGTAGAAATTAAGCACAGCTCAAAAGGATCTAATCAAAGTGCGACATCAAGCCCATTGCCGGTAAATAGAGGTGTACCACAGGGTTCTGTTCTGGACCCTGTGCTATTTATCCTCCTGTCTAATGACTTGCCACAACACCTGGAAACCTACTGCTCACCTTTGATGTATGACGACGACACAACATTGCTACTTTCAACTAAGACCCCAGAAGACCTGGCTGTGGACTCGTTTGTTGCGCTCAATATGGCATACCAATTCTGTCATAGTAACGATTTAGCAGTAAACACCAGCAAAACAAAGCAGCTGGCATTTGGGAGAAAACAGGACAAAATAGACACATTACCTGATGTGGAGGTTGAGGACCACACCAAGTTCCTTGGCATTACTATTGATGGACAAATATCATGGACCGAACACATTGACGATCTGTCCAGCAGACTTAACACCAGCCGCTACGTTCTGAAACGAATTTAAAATGCCAGCGATGAAGCCACCACGAAAACAGCTTACCACGCTCTATTCGAGTCACACTTGATATATGGCCTTGCAGTTTGGGGAGGGACTACGGCAGGCAATCTGAAACGCATCCTTCTCCTCCAGAAAAGAGCTGTTCGCCTTATTAAGAGTCTTGATTGGAGGGAGAGCTGCAGACAAACCTTCAAAGAACTTAACATCCTGACTGTCGTCGCACTGTATATCAGGGAGGTGATTCTTTATGTGGATGGAAAATCCCCTCAAATGGGATCAGACATCCACGCCCATAACATCAGGCATGCGGATAGGTACCAGCTACCACTTCACCACAGCGCACTCTATGAAAGAACACCTTCCTACAACAGCAGAAAATTCTGCAACCTGCTCCTGGAAGACATCAGAGGCCAAAGAGGAAAGAAACTAAAGACTGCCCTCACCAGCTGGCTAGCAGAGAACCCCTTCTACACCCTGGACGAGTTTCTGTAGTGGAGAGATTCTATTCCACAACGCAAATGAAGACTACATAAATTGTACAATTTTTACACCATAGCAAATCTTAATGTTTTGTGAATAAAGAGATTTTGATTTGATTTGATTGATTGGGTAGGTGAAAGGCCACCACCCTCCGAAAAAAATATATAATTTAGATTTAAAAAATGGTTATACGAAAATCTATATTGGATTGGAATCGCTTTTAGGCATTTTAGAAATTTTGTTCTCTAACCCTTAAGATCTCAGGCTAACCACTGTGCAATATTCTACACATTAAACATTCATTTTTATTGTATTTTCAGCATCAACACGGGCTCACTATCCAAATTTGACAGAGGTACAGTTTAATGAGGCAGTGTCCAAGAGGCGGTGAAGGTGTTTAAGGCTTACAACGGAAATCAGCAAGGATGAGTAAGTACTGGGATTTTATTATTAAAATAAAACCTTATAGTCTTGGTCGTACTATGACTGAAAGCGCTATAGTAATAAATAGCGTTTAACATGTGTAATGGTTAGGCAATAGCCTAAATGACATGGACATTTGTTTACGAAAGGCACATTTACACTACAAAAGCTCGTGCTACAAGTGTATGTGCGTGACATGTTGCCAAAACAAAAAGACCAGCTGATCAGCTGATTCAGTATGCAGTGTAAAAATGTTGTAGATTTTTTAATTGTGTAAGAAAACCGACGCTGTTGCAGCACAGATTTTTGTGGAGTAATTGAGCCTTAAAAACGTAAACAAACTTTTTACAGTTCAACCAAATCATGTGTTTTAACAGACACACAGGGGACTTTCCAATTTCTGCCACCCCTGACAATGTGGTTGACTAGAACAGAACTATAAAATATTTTGTCATTATTATGCTTATATCAGATATTGTAACATTCATTAGCGGCTCGCCAGTTTGTCTAGAGGGGGTTCATAATTGTAACAAATATTAATTTCTTGGTCTAGTAAATGAGCAAAGATATTCAAGTCACGACCAAGTCCCTTAAACTGAACAATTTTATCCTGAAGATAAAGTCACAAATTTGAATGTTAAATAATAATATCACCAAATAAAAAAAATTCAAAAAAACATTTTGGGGTTTTTTACTATAAAGATCTTGTTAACTGCGGGATACAAGTTTTGTTGCAATATTTCAGAACAATTTCACAGATTTAATGGCCTTTATTACCTCATAAGATCGGGACACAGCATTGGCTGCGTATTTTAACCGGAATATGAGTTTAAATGTTGACAGTTCGCAAAAACAATGCAATCAGCTGATTTAAGCAGACGGTTTAGGGAGATTATTACATTCCTTTGCCACCTGCCAATATGGATGACCAGAACAATAACTTCTGCTTGGCTAAGTTCCAGCTATCCTAATCCTAATAGCTAAGTTAGGTAATTTGAACAGCACCGCACTGCAATGAAGTACAGTTTTACACAAGTTAGGTTGGTGAATAGGTACTAACATCACCAACAAATCTTTTAAAATTATCTAAAGGTATAATTTAGACTAATTAAATTAAATTATGAAAAATTTAATTCTAAAAGAGGAAGAGGACAATCATTGATTGTGCTAAGTAGATTGTTGACCAATTATGTTCACTCTGATACTCAGATGTAAAGAACTGAAACCTAAAAAAAATGTTTTAGCGAATTTCCTTAAAGGAATAAGCTATTACGGTAGTACTCATGGTAAGACCTAAGTCCGAGACCATGTTAATTTTTCATTTTGGGGTCCCCAGAAGCAAAAAACACTATTCGTTCGAATTTTTATATATATATATATATATATATATACAGGGTGAGTCAGACCACCCGTCCACCTATTGTAGCGGGAGAACGGTTTGAGATAGAAACGTCAAATAAAATTATTCCCCACTAATTTGCATATGAAGAATTCGTTAAAAATATTTTCATCGCAATTCATGTACAGGGTGTTCCAGAAATGAAGGTCATGGGTTCGAATCTCAAAATTTTCTTAAGTAAACCTATAGCACATATTACATCATTTTAAAGGTCTTGTTAAAAGAAACATTTTGGTGAAAACAGAACTAAATTATCTCAAGCCGTTTCAAAATGGCGGCCATTTTTGTGAAAATTTTCGATATTTACGGAACCCCCTGTATTTTTCAAACCACTCAACATTTTTCAGTTCTGATTCAAAATTCTTAATCCTTGGTAACTCAGCTTTACTATGATATGTCACATGCCAATATTTAAAAAAATTGTAAATTTTGAAAAAAAATTATTTTTTGAAAATATTGGCAGCCCTGAAAATAAAAAAATCAAATAGCAACATATACCAAAAAGCATATAATTTTAAAGGTCTTCAAAATTCCTACAACTTTGTAATTTACACAAGTATTCTAACTTTTTTAGTTTTTTAGTTATGGTCAAAAAACTTCATTTTCCCATATGAAGTGCATGTTATTTGCACGTCCATAGCAAACGGTCTTTGGGTACCCTTTGGTTATTATGAACTGCATAAATAACATGCACTTCATATGGGAAAATGGAGTTTTTTGACCATAACTAAAAAACTAAAAAAGTTAGAATACTTGTGTAAGTTACAAAGTTGTAGGAATTTTGAAGACCTTTAAAATTATATGCTTTTTGGTATATGTTGCTATTTGATTTATTTTATTTTCAGGGCTGCCAACATTTTCAAAAAATAATTTTTTTTCAAAATTTCAAAATTTTTTAAATATTTTCATGTGACATATCATAGTAAAGCTGAGTTACCAAGGATTAAGAATTTTGAATCAGAACTGAAAAATGTTGAGTGGTTTGAAAAATACAGGGGGTTCCGTAAATATCAAAAATTTTCACAAAAATGGCCGCCATTTTGAAACGGCTTGAGATAATATAGTTCTGTTTTCACCAATATGTTTCTTTTAACAAGACCTTTAAAATGATATAATATTCGCTGTAGGTTTACTTAAGAAAGTTTTGAGATTCGAACCCATGACCTTCAGTTCTGGAACACCCTGTACATGAATTGCAATGAAAATATTTTTAACGAATTCTTCATATGCAAATTAGTAGGGAATAATTTTATTTGACGTTTCTATCTCAAACCGTTCTCCCGCTACATTAGGTGGACGGGTGGTCTGACTCACCCTGTATATATATATAACACGATATGTCGTGTATGTCTGTTAACACGATAGCGGCCGTAAATATGGTCCGATCTTAATGAAATTTGGTACAGACGTGTAATTTGGTAATCACTCGGACGAGTTCGTGAACCAGCCCGATCGGACCACTGGAAGGGGGGGGTAAAGGGGTATAAACCCCCCAAAAATGGGTTTTTTGAGTTTTTCACATAGAAAAATAAAATTTATCAAATTTTTGTTGGCACCATTGAATTCAGCTCAAAAAAACAAACAATTTAGTATTTTGAATTACTGCTCTATGTCCATTGGTTACTGAGATATTGAAAGTGGTAAACACAGTACGTTGTCTCAATGTTAACCTTATGGGAAATAAGTAAAATTCTATATTTCGCTTATTTCTCAATATATCTTGATAAAACTTGGTAAATGGCTTCTTCTAGTTCAGATCTACAAAATATTGAATTAAAACCAACCAGTTTAAACATACCTGTAGCAGTAAACCTGCATACTTATTCCCCATGTTATTCTTATGGAGCTTACAAAAACATGTCAAATCTCGCTATGTTGGATTGAAATATGTTGTTTTGCACTTGAAATTCGCTGAGTATGCAGGTCTGCTGCAACGGGGGTATTTTTCTTTCAGATAGAGAAACATAACAATCACCTGGACCATGATGATCTTGATGAGAATGTGACACAGTAAATGGTAGATAGGCCTAATTGATTTTATAGCTTTTTCTTAATTGTTTCCACCTTGAAATAAAGGATTTCAAATTAATATTTTGTATTTTTATGAGTCTTCTTCCTCATGATACTCCCAAAATTGTTCTGTGTAAAAAAATAAATAGATGTTTATTTCGTAATTTATTATGTCCACACTTATGTTTTTATAGACGTACTAATTACAAAACGCATTAAATATCATAAGTGTCATAAGTCATAAGTGTGTTTTTGTTATTGATCACTCAGTGGCATTTTATGGTCTCAAAATAATTGTAAAAAGTGAATGTGTATTAATTATTTACACTCATATTTTTATGTTCTGGTTACATACTTTTTCTAACTATCAGCTTTTCTTATGTCAATATGACAAGGTCTAGACACATTTCGTATGTACTATTCGATCTTCAGGTCAGGTGCTCAAGATGTCAAATTACCAGGCAAATAAAATGTCGTCACGATTTTTAAATTTATCATAAACAAACACGTACACTCTCGACACTTAATAACATCAAAACAAATACATTCACTATACACAGTGCCAGGCAGCGATTAAAATCCGGTTGGCTATGTATGTAATAACTTTGTATTTTGATTTCATGACGTTAATTATGTTTAAAGTATATGGGCCTTTGGTAAATGTTAATAATGTCACTACTCTTATTTGCAGATGATAAAATTTGATATCAAATAACTGAGCTGATAACAGTTGACACAAAAAACTGTTACATGTGTAAAAGGTATGTAGACTGGTTTTAATGTTATCATAAAACATTTTTGGAGTGTCCTTTCTGTACCTGTTTTATGTGTTATTGCAGAAATATCCTGAAGCTGCAAATACATAACAGGGTTACATTTTAATAGTTGACATTCGATGTTCTCAGGAATATATAAGAAATATGACATAAAAAGGTTTCATGTTACAGAAAAACATGTGTGCAATGTGTCTGTAACTAAAAATGTAATATTGCAGTAATATCCCGAAGTTATGTTGCAAAAACATGAAATTGAAACATTCATAGGTATGACATCTACACATTACAAAGATAACAATTATATAACATTCAAAGTTACAAAGTAATATTTCTGAAATATGTCTGAAACTCATTTGTGCTGTGTGGGTGTGGTATTCAAAACAAATAATTTTGTAAAAATAAAAAATAAAAGTTTACTAAGTTTACTTAATAATAAGGTGCACAACTTGAAATTTTGTCTGTTTTATTATTAATGTTAGTAGACACAAATTGGATCAACTATAACAATGAAAAGATAATAAAAGAAAGTCAAATTAACCGAGTAATCAGGAATAGTAGTAATTAGGTTAGGTTAAAATCACAGTAAACAAAAAGGATCACTGCATACCCGCGACAATGCCGACAGTTCATTCACTACTCAAGCAAACACAGACAGCGACTGGCATACACATATGAGTCATTGAGGCACTGCCGGAGTACCTGATATGACAGACAAGAGTGGTGAGTGACCAGCCCGGCATTGCTCAGCCGCTTATCGCCGGCTGTGTATTTCCTTATTTAAACCTAACCTAACCTACTCCGTTTTTTAATGTTTTCCTACAGTTATATACCCATATCAAGCTAAACCTATAGAAAAATGTTAGTTCGTGGGGAGAAACATCAGAAAATTTGTTCACATTACAAAAGTTATTTTATCTTTGTAAAATATTTTCCACTAAATGACTCTGGCTATGTCCTTTGTTTGAAATTCATTGTTGGTGATGGTGGTTTTATATTTTGATTAGGATTTTTGCGGACATTTGCCATCACTGATTAGTAAAAAACAAGTTTCACTAATTAAGTTTTTTTAATACTCAGAACTCAGAACTCAGAACTCTTTATTAGCCATACAGATATTCATGACAAATACATTGGCTCGTCACAGAGATGTTAAAACAACAGGCTACAAATAAAATTGTGTTACTGACCACCTGCTGTCCAAAAACTCCTTAATACTATAAAAACAGTTATTTGTCAAAAAAGATAAAACAGTCTTTTTGAAGGCTTTATCTTTCAGGTCACGCACTTCACAAGGCAGCTTATTATATAAAATACTTGATTTGACATTTATGGAGGAATCAGTTTTAAACAATCTACTTCTAGGCACATTTATCATATTCCTAGAGCGAGTCTCGTATGTGTGAACCGCTCCCCGAACACTGACATGTTGCCAATTGGATCGTACGTAGATCAGACAATGATAAATGTACAAACACACCACAGTAAGTATTTTAAGGTCCTTAAAAATAGGCCTGCAATGATCAAACTTACCAGCACCAGCTATAATACGCAGGGCTCTTTTTTGAATTTTGAGAACATCGTCAGTGTGCGGGGAGCAGCCCCACACCACCAGCCCATAGCTCAAGTGAGACTGAAAGAGGCTAAAGTATGCCTGCCCAATGCCGTCTCGATCCAATGAGCCACTGAGTCTTCTCAAAGCAAAAACACTACTACTTAATTTTTTACAAAGGCCAATTACATGAGGTAGCCAATTAAGTTTGGGATCCAGAGTGACGCCCAAGAACCTTGGGTTAGGATCCTGAGCGTCAATCTGTTCCATATCTCTCAGACTAAAAATAACTGTGGAGGTTTTCTCCTTATTTAAAACCAATTGATTTGTAGACAGCCAGTTTTCGACAACAATTTTGGTAGTTTTAGCATCAGCCAATACCTGTCTACAGTTATCGTGAACATTGATTACAGTGGTGTCATCGGCAGAGAGGACAGCAGTGACAGGCACACTAGAGCCTAGGTCATTCACCATGACCAAAAACAGAAGAGGCCCCAGGACAGAGCCCTGGGGTACCCCTGCTGTGACATTTTGTGTGGTAGAGACACCCAAGTCCGTTAAAACATACTGAGATCTATTTTCTAAATAAGATTGGAATAGCTTGAGCTCTTTACCTCTAATGTTATAAAAGCTAAGTTTACTTAACAAGATCGAGTGAGAAACCTTGTCAAACGCTTTACTAAGGTCACAGAAGGTGACAGCCGCAAAACACTTGTGCTCAAAAGCATCCAGAATACAGTCAACCAGCTTTATAATAGCATGAGTGGTGGAAAGACCTTTTCTAAAACCAAATTGGCTTGGGCTGATAATATTGTTACTTTCTAGGAACTCAGTTAGTTGAATACAAATTACAAACTCAAATATCTTAGACAGAATTGGAACTATGGCTATGGGTAGATAATTACCAATTTCATTTACACTTCCTTTTTTAAAAATAGGATGAACAAGAGTTGTTTTAATTACATCTGGGAAAACTCCATAAACAAGAACAAGATTAATAAGATACGTTAATGGTTCGACAAAACCTACAATAGATTTCTTAACTAGACTGTTCGAAAAACCAAAGTGGTCCCTGCTAAACTTGTTAGACATAGAATTAACAATGTTTAAAATATCATTCGGTGTAACTAACTTAAACTTAAAGCTACTTTGAATAGGCTCAAACTCACTGTCAGTAACTAAAAAAGTTTTAAAATCACAATCAGGTACAGAGGTATCACAACATTTACTAATACTTACAAAGTGGTCATTGAACTCATTTGGGCTTATGGGAGCAACCTTTTTAACCGTCTGAGTTCTACTAGCTACATTGTTGTTGATAACTTTCCACAAAGCTTTATTTTTGTTTCCAGTCTCATTAATATAGGCTATATTAGCTTTCTTTTTTGCTTCCTTGACTTTGACTCTATAAATCTTTTTGATTTCATTATAAGAAGTTATAAGTCTATCGTTATTGCTCTTGTGTGAAATTACATATAAAAAGTCGAGTCTCTTTTTGAGAGCCCGCAACTCCTCATTGAACCAATTTTTAACAAGGCAAGAAGACTTAGATTCTCGAGATTGATTACTTTCGCACTTATCTTTAAAAGGAAAACAGGTGTTATAGTAATAACATAAAGTATCTAAAAACATATTAAAACAGGAGTTCAACGAATCTGAATTGTAAATCTTAAAACTATAAATGTCATCCCACTTCTCTAGGCTCAACATTTTAATAAACAAATCAATGCTCTCATTACTCATTATTCTTACTAAAGAACCAGTAGGCCTAGACCCAGTTTCAGACTCATTTTTAGGCTCAACACAACTTACATGAGGCAGATCAAAAATTAACATTTCCTGTGCAAGATGATCACTTATATGTGGATTGACCACAGAAGACACAAAACAATTACCGTTTAATGAAGTTAAAATATTATCGAGACCGGATTTCCCCCATGTTGGTTCATTAATTATGACTTTATAACCAAAAATGTGACATAGGCTAACAAAGGCAACAGTTTCCCTATCCTTACTTATCAAAAAGTTAACATTAAAATCTCCAAGAATGACTGAAACTTTATTGAGCCTACTAATTAAGACAAATAAATTTTCCATCTGATTTAAGAAAATATCAAAGTTTCTATTAGCACTACCGCTACTGTACAATGATACAACTATTAGACTAAAATCAACTATTTCAATCGCTGAAATCTCACAGTCTAGTTCCACACTTAAATTGATTAACTCATACAGAATAATAAAGTTCAGATTACCCCTGATAAATAGCGCTGAACCTCCATGAGCACGGGTAGGTCGGGAGTATTCTGCAGCAAGATGATACAAGCCTCCGAAGGTTATGGTTTCCAACTCCTCCTTCTTCAGCCAGTGTTCAGTGACACACAGGATATCATAATTACCAAGAGTTAGTTCGACCACTGTCTCCTTGTTTGATAAACATTGCACATTTTGATGCACAATTGATAAGATAGGCCTAGGCCTACTACTATGTAACTCAGTATAAAACATTGAAGTATTAATGATACTATCAGGAGAACTGTCCATCATGTTGTTTTTTTGAGCTGTTGACTTCCCAAGTTTAAATGTTCACTAGAACTTCTTCTAGATTGTTTATGGTTAAACTTCGATACAAATATATTGTTTGGCCAAAAGTCAGGCGAAAATATATCTTGAAATAGGCTAGATGGCACACCTATTTTGAAGGACGAGTACAGGTCGGGATGCTTTGAGGTTAGTTTTTCAACCACATAGGTGGCAGGCTTATTCCGCTGGAGAAAATCCTCGATGTCCTTTGATTCAGTTTCAGCAGTGAACCGAGAGGCAAATAGGAAAACTTTCTTATCGGCTGTGTTAAGGTTATGAGACACATTCGATTTCCCTGTAATGAACTTATACCTCGGCCGCTTGATGGGGCTAGGCCCGGAACCATCATTCGGTTTTGCTTGGTCCTTTTTAGGTCTACCTCTTTTGAGAGATTTAACCTTTTTAAATTCATTATCCATATTAGGTTCATTTAATTGACTGGGAGGAGAGGCATGGTTAGAGTTTTCATTAGAGACGTCGTTTGTTTCGGCTACTAGAATCGAAGCTGGATCGGTTAATATCAGTGAAGAACTGTGACTAGGCCTAGAACTACCTAGATTAACAGAAGTTTGGA
Source organism: Flexamia atlantica (assembly GCA_035578135.1). Taxonomy (NCBI): domain Eukaryota; kingdom Metazoa; phylum Arthropoda; class Insecta; order Hemiptera; family Cicadellidae; genus Flexamia; species Flexamia atlantica. The sequence continues at coordinate 71,338 of JAQJVK010000010.1, forward strand.
AATTAGTAGTCACCATTGTGGTAGCAGGTTTCTTAAGACTCAGTTTAATTTCATCCGCATAAGATTGTCCTTTCTCACTGAGCATGAGATCGCTGATAGCCTCAGGTTGGGTTGTAACTGTAGCTCTAAGGTTAGAATTTTCAGCAGTCAAGACTTGGACTTTTTGGCAGCGCCGCCGAGAGGCCATGTCAGCCAAGTCTGAAACTTGGGGCCCGGGCTCCGAAGGGGCCCGGGATGTGCGGATTTTTTTAGATTGAGGAAATATTGCTAACGACTTCTTAGAAATAAAATTTGGCCTAAATGTTAAAAAATAAAATGTCTAATTTTATCAGACAAATTACTTTGATATTACAGTATTTAGTTAAGGCAAAAGCGATTGTTTTGTCTGTCTGTCTGTCTGTTTTTTATATTTGCGGCTGACTGTACTGTACACTATACGGTTTTCCATTTCGCATGGCGTGTAAGGTATTAGGAGACCCTTACACACACAGACACACAAACGTAGCTACCCCCCCGTCCGTCCCGCCCCGCCTCGCCCGGCAGGTAGATGACTCATGCACTGGGGCCTCCAGTACATAATGGTAACTTTTTTTACTACAATTTTGACCATCTATGATGTTATACCTGAAATCTCTGTGCAATTACGAGAAAAATGATACCAAATACGTGCTATTAGGGTGATATATTAAGGCAAAACGCCCAAAAATCTGGTTGGTTTGGAAAATAGTAATAATTATTAGTCCTATGATTAAAACTTTAACTATTATTATTATTATTATTATTTATTATTAATAAGATTTTTAACTTAAACAATAATATAACTCGAAAAAGCGTAAAAAACTGAAAGAAATAGTTTATTTTGACAGAATCGAAAATATAAACAAACGAACATCTGATCAGCTGTGCGGGATTCTGCACTGTTCTACTAGTAATTATTATACTAGGAGGCCTACAGGAAAAACAATACAACAATTACTGTACACCCGTTGTACTAAAGCTAATTTTATTGCGCATTAAATTTTTGTTTTATCCGCACGACAGCTAAAATAAAATGATTGAATTTGTATGAGGCAGGAAAAAAGTTATTTTCGTTTTTTAAGTTTAAGCAAATATATTTCTTACTGAACATGAATTCCGTGTATGAAAACCTGCTTAGCAAAAATAGTTAAATGTGTAGAACTATTTTATTCTTATGGCTTACTTTTACTTTACTCCCGGCGGGAGACAGAGTATTATTTTATTCAAGGAGTATAAAACGACAAAAAATAGTAGGCGGGGAAAAATAAAGCAACACAATATTTATTCGGTTTTGTCACTATTTCCCTATTATTAAATTATATTGGGTACATACATTATTTTAAAAACATATTTCACGTCTAGAATTGAACTAAGTTTAAGACTTTAACTAACAGTTCGTTTGTAGACAAATTCGATGTTTTTTATTTTAAATTTTGTATAAAACTTGGAAATATTGATTATATACGTTGTTTCCGTGCTGTATCAATGTGTTTCATTGATTACTCTCAAAACAAAATACTCCTCTGACTCTACTAAGGCGACAGAAAGAATTAAATAAATAATTACTTTTTATCAAAATGGGAGGCACTCGAAATTTTTCTTTTACTTGAAAATAGATTAATCTAATTTTACATATACATTAATCTATGGTTATATGTTTCATGAATCGTAACTGCACGCAACATTCATGAACTATTATCTTAATTATACGTATTTGGTATCATTTTTCTCGTAATTTCACGAAGATTACAAATATGTTATGATCATTAGTTGAAATTGATTTTTAAATAAAATGCAATTACTCACTTAAGACCCTAGTGTATGAGTCATCTACCTGCCGGTCAGAGGGTAGTGAGGCCGGCCGCTCCGCGTTGGGGAGTGTGCGTGCGAGAGCAAGGGTCGTCTTAATCCCTTACATGCCATGCGAAATGGAAAACCGTATAGCTACGGCAGTGGCGGCCAGCGAGTTGTGAGCATGAGCGACTCTACCTCCCTCTCCATCCCTCTGAATATATGGAAATATATATTCAACAACTTAAATACGTTAGGTAATTATCCACGACGGTAGTCAACAAGAGCACAACATATGTTGCAATAAATAAAGATGACCGGAAAAAACAATTGTGCACACTGATCGCGAAAAAACGGAACAGTAACTTTGTGAGTGGAACGAACGCGAAAGTTCGTCATGAGTCATGAGTCAGAGTTCGACCGGAGCAGACATATGCCGGAGCGCTATTGCGTAACATCAGTAAAAATCAATATCTTGTGCAGTGTTACCATTTGGGAAGCCTTAATTACTTATTAGTCGAACATATATATCAGTCTCTGTTTACTACATTGTTTAAAATGAGCTCATGCAAGGTTTGTTTGGCACCTTTCAAGAAAAATAATTTGAAGGTTATGTGTCAAGATTGTAATGGAGAATTTCATGGGAGGTGTGTTAGGGTAACCCAAGCTGATATGGACTACCTATCAGAACAGGGCTCAATGTGGCGTTGTGAGCCATGCAACACAACAAGGAGGAAAAGCATGCGACTCGAGTTTAGTCAGACTGAAGGCAGCGTCACATTGGAAGAAGTGATGGAGGCCCTGAAGCAGATTCAAGAAAATCAGAAGAAAAATGAGTCTGATTTTAATAAGTCCTATGAGGCACTACACTCAAATCTTGAAGAGAACACCCAGGGACGTAGCCAGGATTTCGGGAAGGGGGGGGTCCAGACGACGTACCCCCCCATTTTTTTTTGTCGAGAGGGTCGTGAGTTTGAGGACACGAGATTATGCGTAGTAGTAGGTAGTAGATACTGCTTGGTAGACTTTATTAGGCATCATTATCTTAACTTTACACTTTACATTTAAGAATAAACAAATAATATTAGACTCTGATATTATTAAAAAACAAAATAATTTATCAGTAAATGACAGGATAATATTACAACTTAAGTAGTGGACAAAATAATAGTGAAATTCGACCCGCAAGTATTTCGTAGTTATAAAATACCACAATTAGCTACTTTAGCACTTTAAATGTAATAAATAAATTTTCAAAAATACGGAATCGTATTTTTATATTTATTAATAATTTAAAATGTTTACGTAAAAAATCTGAAATTATTTATATTTGTTTTTATTTGACCTTTTTGGAAAACTTCAATGGTACCGATTACATTGTATTTTAAAACATATATTTTACGAAGTAAAGAGTAAGTTCGGCTCGGGAAGAGTTGAGTCAATCACAGGCGTGCAATGATCTGAAATTGGAATTTTTATTTTTGGAAGAGGTAAATTTAAAAGTTGTGTAAATGAAATGCCTCAAGAGTAATAGGTTCGGAGACTTAAAAACTGTCGCCAATAATGCGTTTCAGTTTTATTAGGGTTATCATCATTCTAATTCTTCCCTTTCACTCAAAACTTATGTCTAGAGCGCACAGTGGGTTAGGCTAGTTTGCCATTGTGACATATCCGTAATCATGGGTTTTGACAGTGTGTTACGTTATGGCACCAGACCAGTAGGGTACTAGTTGTGGGTACGCGAAGAGACAGCCAGGGACGTGTGAATAAAAGATATGATTGGCTCTTGCATATCTCGTCGAACTCTCGGTCAATATTATTTATTTTGCCTTCATTAACTCTTGATTAAAAACTCTTTACTGCTTTAGAAAAGCAGATTTAAATTTATTTTAAAATCATTATTATAATGCGAGTAAATGACATTTAACACTAATCATTCGTTTTGCTGCAATTTTTAAGGTTTTGATTTCTCCTAAAGTATGTTATAAGCCATTAATAGTCAGTTAAGGTTTAAGGCCTTCGTTGATCCGCCGGATAGTCGATGTTCTTCTTAACAAGAATGTAGTAATCTTGTAATAATTATAACTAAAACTATTTGTAAATTTTATTTTTTACTTCTTACCTCTTTAACGTTACTGGATACACTTATTTTCTTCCTTATCTTATAAGCGTCACTTTTTCTTTCTAAACATTAATCGTTAAATGCCACACAGTAAAACGCACGTTGTTACTCTGGTGAGGAATCGATTATAACTGACTCTCCCAACGTGGACTACATTCAGTGGTTGTAAATAATCTTATAATAAGGTAGGCAAGAAATAAAAATACGAAAATAAGATAAGAATAGTTTTAATCGTCTGCTTCCAAGAACTGGCCTGGGAACGCAGCTGGAAATATAGCAGGCGTCTCGTCAGCTTCAATTGCGATAAGACCATGTTTGTAGGAATCGAGGAGTTTGTATATTTGGCATGAAAATCGAACGGTTAAATTTTGTTTGCACTTTGTACTTTCGTAATCTTTTGCCTTAATATTGCTTATATCATTTTTGCACCATGCACTGATAAAAAGAGAAAGGGTAATTCGTAACTGGATTGAATATCATAATTATTAAAATAATTAGCGGGAAGGGGGGGGTCCGGACCCCACGGACCCCCCCCTTAGCTACGTCCCTGGAACACCAAAACGTTACGAACCGGAATGGAAAAAATCGAGGGTTACATAAAGGAAATCGAGCGACTGAAAAGCGAGAATAATGCTTTAAAAACTAAAGTCAGTGACCTGGAGAGCCGAGTGGATGAGCTTGAAAACTACTCTCGGAGAAACTGTGTTGAAATACAGGGGGTTCCAGAGGAAAAAGGTGAAATTGTCTCTGATGTAGTAAAGAAGGTGGGAGAGGCACTTTCGATGGAAATCGATCCTTCTATGATTGATGCCTGTCACAGAGTTGGACGAGTGCAGAATGATCGTCCAAGAGGCATCATAGTAAAGTTTGTCAGGAGAACTGACAAGGAGAATCTGATGACCCAGCGGCGGCAACGGAAGCGGGATTTCTCGACGAGACATCTGGGCCTACCCACCGACACTCCCATCTACGTCAACGAATCTTTGTCACCTGCGAGACGACGACTGCTGGCCCAGGCCCGGCAGATAAAGAGAGATAAGGGCTATAAGTATCTCTGGATGCGGAATGGAAACATCCTCCTGAGAAAAGAAGAGGGATCACCTGTTTTGGAGATTAAGTCTCAGGCTGACCTCAGTAAGTTGTGATTTTGTATTTAAATGAGTTCTTAAGAGTTAATGGTATTTTTTTTTTAATATGTAGGCTATGTATTGTTCTAAGGGTATGTTTTATAGGTTAGTTGTTTTTTGTATTGTTTTATGATATTTTGTTGAATACAATATCCTAATGGAACTATATTTTAGAGCTAGTTATTTATTTCACGCGGTTATATTTCACTATTAAAACACAATAGATAGACACAGGAATAAATTAATGAACACTGACCAAAAGCTTTTTATAATTCATCAAAATATACGTAGTTTGCGTGAGAACTTTGAGAATTTTGTTGCTGAAATTGCGGGTTGGGTTTGTTTTCCGGATATAATTGTTCTTTCAGAAATATGGATAAGCAATGAGGAGAAGGGTTTTTATAACATTAGAGGTTTCGAGCTGTTTCTTAATGCAAATTCAAGTTACCGTGCTGGTGGGGTTGCAGTATTTATCAAACAGGATCACATTGATATTATTGAGTGCGAAACCCCTTTGATGCAGTCCGTAGATGCAGTGAGGTTAAAATTTAATTTCAAAGGAATTTGTTTCAATTTATTAGCCATATACCGTCTTCACCATTTCTCAGTAAGTGTTTTCATTGATGAGCTACAATATTATTTTATTATAAATGATAAGAGAAACATAATTAAAAATTTTATCGTTATAGGGGATAGCAATATAAATATTCTACAAGAAAGTCAAGAAGTAGACAATTTCAAAATCTTAATGGCGAGTTTAGGTTTTGAATCTTTAATAAATGATTATACTAGAGGAACTAATACGACGAAAACATGTATTGATAATATTTACTTGCGCTTAATAAACAGGAGCGACGTAGAGTGTGAGGCTGAAGTGATTAAAACAGACATCACTGACCACTACATGACGGCTGTTCGATTGTTGTCGGCGGCGGGAGTGGGCGGGGAGGGGGGCAGTCGATCAGCCGACTGGCCCCCTCACTCCTCCGCGCCGCCGCCGGTACCCGCGCCGTCGTGTATGTTATGATAGGCTCGTCGACCTATTACACACTGTAGATTGGTCTATTGTCAAAACTCAGTCTGATGCATCATTTGCATATGACTTGTTTCAGGCTCAACTTGCCACTTGCATTTCGGAATGCACTGAAGAAGTTGAAGTTAAAGAAACAATTAAAAAATTAAAGCCCTGGATAACAGACAGTCTTTGTAGGCTAATTAATAAGAGAAATAGGCTATTTGAAAAAGTTAGGTGTAGATCTGGGAATGATAAATTCAAGCAATATTATTTAAGATTTAGGAATAAAGTGAGAAGGGATATTAAAACAGCAAAGCTCTCGTACTATGCAAGGATATTTTAAACTAATAAGGGTAATTCTAAAACAATTTGGAAAACTGTCAATGAAATTGCTGGGCAAAAGAATAAAAACAGAAATTATTCCCTGAACATAAATGATGAGATGATTACGGATCCCGAATTGGTTGCTAATGAATTCAATAAATATTTTTTATCAGTAGTAGAAAATGCTGTGGGAAATAATTCTGTTAGTGAGCATTTTTCAGATCTACCGTATAAATATAGTTTTCCCGACTACAATCAAGCAAGTTCTATAATGCTTGGTCCAGTTTTAATGGAGGATGTAGAAAAGGTTATAAAATCGCTAAAAAGTGGAAAATCACCTGGATTAGATGGTATAAATTCAGTAATGATAAAACATATTTATCCAGCAATCTTAGATATTTTGACGTTTCTAATTAACTTGAGTTTCACAACAGGGGTGTTTCCAGATGCACTAAAAAAGGCTGTGATTGTACCTATTTTTAAAGCTGGGTCCTGCTCTCTAATTTCAGACCAATATCTCTAATATCAACTTTTGCTAAAATTTATGAAAAAATCATGAAACAAAACATTTTGACTTTTTTAAACAGAAATAATTTTTTCAGTAGCAAACAGTTTGGTTTCAGGACAGGATTAAATACTGAATTGGCTCTTTTGAATTTCATGGATAATTTAACGGATAGTATCAATAATGGAAAGTGTACTTGTGGTCTTTTCCTTGATATAAAAAAGGCTTTCGACACAGTTGATCATGATATTTTGCTAGGAAAATTATATAAATGTGGAATTAGGGGGGTAGTACATAAATGGTTTAGCAGTTACTTAAATAAAAGACAACAGTGTGTCAAGATTAGTGGAGACGTTAGTTTTATGGGAGAAATTAAGTATGGGGTGCCACAGGGATTGGTTTTAGGAGCAATTCTATTCATAATTTTTATTAATGATTTTTGTAATGCTCGGTTAAATGGAAAGATAACTGCCTTTGCTGACGATACAGCTCTCTGTTACTCCGAAAATTCTTGGAATTTAGTGGAACAGAAAATCAGCCAAGATTTAGGAGCCATAAAGTGGTGGTTTGCAGTAAATAAATTAGTTTTAAATGCTGATAAAACGACATACATCAATTTCTCTTTAAGACAGACTATCAATTTTTCAGACGACTTGTTGTACAATTGTGATGATTGTTTATTACAATCTTTGTTTTGTGGCAATTGTTCTAAAATTAAATCAAGTACCAGTACGAAATATCTGGGAATTTTAGTTGATAATAAATTAAACTGGAAGCTGCATTTGGCAAAACTCAAAACTAGAATAATGGGTGGCATTCGTCTTTTTTACTTTCTAAAAAATATTTGTCCTCTCAAAATTTTAAGAAGTTTATATTTTTCATTAGTTAATAGCAGACTTGAATACGGGTTGGTATTTTGGGGTGGAACTTATATAACAAATTTAAAATCAATCATTATTTTACAGAAGCTTTTTGTAAAGGTTATTTGTAAGAAATCCAAATTTGAGTCTTCATTTCCATGTTTTGTAAGACTAAATATATTCCCATTACGATCACTTTTTGTGTTTAAAGTTCTTAAGCTCTTCTGCAGTACAGTAGATTTGTATAGCGAAAGCAATAGTTATAAATCAAGATTAAGAAATGTAAGTTTACAACATGTCCCGAAGCCAAATCTAATGTTCTTTACACAAACTTATCAGTTCATTGCACCAAGAATATTTAATCAACTTCCAAACAATATTAAATCAATAAATAATCATAAAAAATTTCTAAAAGAACTGAGGAAATGGCTTAAGACAGTTAAGAATGCAGACGATTTGTTACGTATAGTGTCATAGATTTCATTCAAGTGTTATAGGTTAGAGTTAGCCTCTATTTATTAAAAAATATATTCATGTTTTGTATTTATACTGTATATATAGGAAATTGAATGTTTGTCTCTTATTCTATCTATATTTTATAATATGTCTGTAGATTAACTAATTGTATTGTTGAGTGTTTGTTGTAGGTAACAGCTTTGAAATTGGTTTTAAGTTTAGATACAATATTGATTTTTTTCTAGATTACTTTATTAATTTTTATTGAAGTATTAGTGTGGGGAAAGCACAAGATTTTGTAGGTTAGTTGTATTTTTTACTATCGTTACATCAAATTTGTTGTTTACATTTAAATGCTCCGAACTCTATTAAATAATGGTTATATTTTGTAAAGGAACCCCCAAACAGACATTTTATGTCTTGGGGGCCCTATTTTTCATCTGCGCATACACAATCTTCTGAGGTCAGCCTGGTTTTAATTATTATTTTTAATTTTGTATGTGTCTCTTTACCAATATATTGTAAGTGTTTGTATGTATGTGCAGAGAAAATAAAGATTTATTTATTATTTATTTATTTAGTTATGGTAAAGAGACGAATGAATAGAAAATGCAATAGTGCGGGATCGCTGATAATTTTTAAGTTTTTAATTTTTAATCAGAGTAGACTATTTTCTAAGTTTGACCAACCATTCAGCCTCAGTTGGTTCGGATTATTGGGTTTTTTGGAGGTTCGGATATGTATGATGTTTCACCTCTAGACTACCTAAAAACGGGAGTTTAGAAACCTAATACTCAACAATTTTCCGGGGGAGGACCCCCGGACCCCCCTTTCGCTGGGGGGTATTCCATACCCCCCGACCCCCCGGAGGGCCCGTGCTGTGTGCAGACTTGGGGCCCAACTTGGCTCTCGGCAGCCCTGCTTTTTGGTTAAGAATATTGTGATTTTCCACTAGTCCAAAAACTTGTTCTTGTAGTACTTTGATTTGATCACTTACATAACGAAAGTCATGTAATGGGTCTGTTCCGCAAAAATCAGTTTGCACTGCCATGTTCTTCATTACTGGTTGTGAGGTTAGCCGGCACTTATTGCACATCCACATAGCTTTAGTCCACATCCAATAATCAGTGATGGCAAAGTCCGCAAAAATCCTAATCTGGCTATGTATTCTGATCCAACCTTTCATAACTGAAGAGAAAATAAGTCCTGGTAGTAAATAAACTTAATTGCAATAAAAAAAGTGGTAGTGAATTAATGGAAGAGGTCTCTTTTTTGCTTGTGTTAGGCCAAAAAGAAAGTATACGAGACAAGACTCACCTCCGCGACAGACTGCAGGTTACGGGTGGGCTTGAGTTGGTTGACCCCATGACTCTTGGGCTTGCCGTAAGTGGCTCCCTTGGGCACCGGGCGCTTGCGGCCTCCACGGCGCACTCTGATGCGGAAAATGCAAAAACCTGCAATATTGGGACCAAATATAGATTCATAGGCCTATCAAAAGAGGTGTAAATTACCTTGGAATATAGCCAAAGTGATCCTCTGTTGGTGTGAACTACCAATAATTTTGTACCACTTGAGTCCAAGCTATGTGTTGTTACAGTGTATAGAAGTGATCAGGGTGATTTTGGAAAGTTCTTAGACATAATGAGTCTAATGCTCGATATCTTCTTTAGAAAAAGGAAAAAATTTCTCATTTTAGGCGATTTTAATATGAAATTTCCTTTTCCAGGAAATATTGTTAATGATCCACACACCCCACAGTTTCTAAATCTCTGTAGTTCTTTTGGGATTGAAGTTTGTATTAAAGAACCAACAAGGAAAAATAATTGTTTGGACAATATTCTATTGGCAGCAGATTTTTCTAAGGAAGAATATAGTGCATTTTGTGTAAATAATCATATAAGTGACCACCTTAGCCAAGTTATAAAAATTAAAGTGAACAGTGGAAAAAATACTAAAAATAACAATGTAAAGGCATGGCCATTCAAAATTTGTAAATATTATTAATGATCAAAATATTGCTGTTTTCAATGATCATGTTTCTAGGGAAGACTGGTCAAGTGTGTTATCCTCTGACAACGTCAATGACAACTTTCAAAATTTCATTGGGGTTTTGAAATATTATTACAGTCTTTGTTTCCCATCGGTTAAAAAAAATAAAAAAAGGGCAAACACCAATAAAATGTCAAAGTCTTGGTACAATGATGAGTTAGCGACCATGAAAAAAGAGCACTATCTTTTTTATGCTTTTTAAAATATTTAAAACAGAAGATCTGAAGTCTGACTATAACATAAAAAAGAAAGAATATCGTAAAGCAATCACAAGGGCAAAAAAGTTAACCAATCAAAATAGAATTGAAATGTCAGAGAATAAAACAAAAACATTGTGGCAAATTGTAAATAATACTAAAGTAGGACAAAAAAGTATTGAATGTAATGTAGTGGTAGATAAATTTAATGAATTTTTCACTGACGTGTCTAATGTTATTAAATCGGGTATGAATAGTAATAGTGACTTTAAGCTGCTTTTAAAAAATTTTCAAGTACAAATTGATATACCTTTTTCTCTTACATATTTGACAGAAAAGCAAACTTTAGACATAGTTAAGTCACTTTCATCAAAATCTAGTAAGGATCACTTTGGCTTCCCCAACTCTTTAATTAAAAAAACTATACACTCATATGTAACCCCTCTCACTTTTTTGATTAACCAATGCTTTGCTCAAGGTATTTTTCCAGATGTTTTAAAAATAATCAAAGTTCATCCAGTATATAAGAATGGTAATAAAAATCAGGGGTGCCCATCCCCCCCATGGTCCATGTCGCGAAATCCCCCCCAAAAATTAATTGGCATCGATACCTCGGCTTACTTAAATTCTTGGATAGTATGAGGTTTGAGAGATATTGTTACCCTCATATCCAAGTGGAACAATAAAGCATTTCTAATTTTAGATGCTGTATACTTATAGAATGGTTGGGTGAGGCAAAAAGCTAACCCCACTAGTAATTTTCACATGAAGACTATATAATAAAATAATATCCTAGAGATTAAACCAACTCAGATGACATAGATGTGGTGATTTTCATCCACACTTTGAAACCACACTTTGAGTAACGAAATGGCCAAAAATAATGTCATAGTCTCGTTCCAAACCAATAATAAATTAGGCTCAATTTTAAAGGAACGAAAAAAATAATAAAGTTGAAACGAAGACAAAACCGGAGTCTACAAAATTATAAATGTGAAAAACTGCCCAAAATATTATATAGGTCAAACCGTCCGTTCATTCAAGAAAATGTTTAATGAACATATCCCGTCCTGCTCTAACTCCAAATCTTCCTTTGCAAACCACCTATTGAATAAAAATCACAGTTATTCTAGCTTTGACAAAAATTTGGAAATTTTACACTTTTATAACAAAAGGGACAGTTACTTAAATTGCTTACAAGAATTTGAAATGTACAGCTCTATGAAAACGGACCACAGCAATGTTTTAAACGAGCAAACATCATTATTCCAATCAAATAGTATTTATGATGCGGCGATAGGGTGGCAAGTAAACAAAAGAAAAAGAACAGGACCACGGCCGGCGTTCCAGTTATAACAACGAGGGGATCAAGTCCACCTGCGGCCCCCAGTCATGACATCGCTTCCGCCCGCGCCGGATCGTAAATTCTGTTTTAAGTTTGGCCAAACAGTTTTATGTTTTGTATTCGTGTCGTTTTTGTGCCACATAAATGTAGAAATGTGTTTATAAAAAATTTGACGACCACCCAGGAGTGACAACGTTTTTGTATGTTTTTGTAATAGGATATTCAAAGATATGTAGAAAATTGATTCTCCATCTTCTACCGAACAATCCAGCAAAAATCAGGGGGTGCCGGGCACCCCCTGGCACCCCCAGAAGTCCGCCCATGACTTCGTCGCCGGCAGGCGACAAACGACATAAATTTCGAATTAGGCCTAAGTATCGATACATCGATTTATCAGGTACAGGGGAAAATTTCAACTTTTACTGTGGTATTTGCGTAGATTACAAATGGTTGTTGTTAAATAAAATAAGTACCTACTTGGAATAGGCCTTAAACGGACCATTTAAGTAGGAGTTTGATGTTTGAATTTTTGCATACAACACTTCAAACGTTAAGTGAGCTGGCACCCCCAAATGTTGTGACCTAAATCCGCCTGTGTTTCGGTTGTGTCTTTGGTGGTATACTTTTCCGTATCATCGCATCAGCTTTCCTGATGTCATCACAAAGGTCCAACAGTTCATCAAATGAGGTTTTACACATTCTAAAGTAGTTAAAATTTTACATTTATCGGCACACAACTCATCAAGCGGGGTATAATAAGGTCCTTTATCTGCTTTTTTGGTTGACATCGGGTGATCGTGAATATTTCGCGCTCCCCTTTTCTCTTGACAACATCTTTCTTAATTGGCGCGGAAGAGTGTTTGGGACAAAGTGCCCGCTGCGGTTGCCCGAGCAGACACAGTTGCTGGTAACAGTGTCCGGGCACAGTTACGGGCAACTGTGTCCTAGTCTAAAAGGAGCCTTACGGCTTAAATAAAGTCTAGGTAGTTTACAATAAATAACTAGCGACACACGAGCCTTCTCAAAATAAAAACACATCGACTCGACTGTGTATGCAACGCAACTGTGCACTTGGCTATAAAGATCATATCCCATTTTATAACCCGTTTATAAGTTTTATAAAGACAAGTAGGTATTGGTGTTGGCGTTGAAAAGCGGGAGCCGGGAGTTGAGCGGCGGCGGCGCGGCGCCGGCGTGACGTAGCGGCGAAACGGCGAATTACGATCATTGCACCACGCGACCACAGGATATTTTACCAGTGTAACAGTGTCAGTGTGAGCACAGCCCGACCCGACCGATTACCTAGTACGGTAACACGTCAACAACAGTCGTGTCGTCTAACTTTTGACAATTGAACCTGAACTCATTGTTGCTATTCGACCATTACAAATTTTCGATCCAGATAAAAACTGAGCATATATTAAAAAATCCCCCCCATTTTCCCTAGTTTTTTTAAATCCCCCCCAAAATTTAGTCTGATGTCGCAACTTGCGACATCAAAACATGCTGTGGGCACCCCTGATAAAAATTGTCCTAGCAATTACAGGCCTATAGCAATAGTACCAATATTCTCTAAAGTTTTAGAAATAGCAATATGTAATCAGTTAACACAATTCTTTGAGGAAAATAGTTTAATTTGTAAGGGACAATATGGTTATAGGAAAGGTCTGTCCACCTCACATGCATTGATAGAATTAGTGGAATGTATCATAGATGCATTTGAGAGAAAGGACTTTGCTGCGGTCACCTTTTGTGACCTCAGCAAGGCCTTTGATGTAATACCACATGATTTGCTTTTGACTAAACTCCAACATTACAGTATTTCAGGCTCATCACTCAATTTAATCAGAACTTACTTAAATAAGAGGTCCCAGTATGTAATTATCAATGACAAAACTTCTAGCTGTTTACCAGTAACATGTGGGGTACCACAGGGCTCCGTCCTTGGTCCTTTGCTTTTTGTAATAGCCATTAATGATTTGTATTATAATATTCCAACCAAAGTAATTTTATATGCGGATGACACCACAATTGTAACAAGGCATTCTGACTGCAAAGATGTTTTAGAAATTTCCAATCACAACAAAAAAACAGCTGAAAATTGGCTTGTAGCAAATCAATTGGTGCTAAATAAAACAAAAACAAATACAATGATCTTTTCCCTAAAACAACTAGAAAATAAAAATAAAGACAGGACAGAAAAATTTCTGGGCCTGATTCTTGATCCTCATTTAACTTGGAAAAATCATGCTATTCATTTAGAAAAACTGAGTGGAAGTATTTTTGCACTCAGACGTCTTAAAAATGAACTTCCACATGATGGCGTCCGACAAGCCTACTTTGGCCTCTTTCACTCTAGGATGGCATATGGTCTACTGGTCTGGGGAAAATCATCTCATAGTTCAATAATATTTAAACTTAAAAAAAAAGCAATTCGGATAATTAATGGAGTAGAGCCAACATTTCATTGTAAAGATCTATTTGTTTCAAATCAAATTTTAACTTTATATTCTCAATATATTTTGCAATGCCTCATGTATATATTTCATAATTTAGATAAAGTTCACTTGAATTCCTCTTTCCACTTTCATAACACCAGACATTGCCACAATGTTAGGTTACCTCAATTAAGACTGGTTAAAAGTGATTGTAATGTGCTTACGATGTCAAGCAGGTTTTACAATAAATTACCTTTAGGGGTAAGAATTTTACCTTTTGTGAAATATAAAAAATGTATTATTAATTTTTTGTTAAGGAATGCATTTTATAGCATAGAAGAATTTCTTGACAGCAAGTGGACAACAAAAGACTTTAACATAGACTCCACATAATACTGTGTATGTATTTTACATATATCACATTGATGTGCCAGTTGTATTTGTAAAAAATATTGTATATTGGCTTAATAAAATCTATCTATCTATCTATCTATCTATCTACCGTCATGGTTACATTTTCAAGTTCTGTAATATCAAGCTAAAATATTCTTCTTCGGAAGAAAGGTCTGACATAAAAGTAATGAAAACATTAAACACTGAGATAAACAGACACAGGAACAATTAATAAAATAAAAAAACTTGCCAGTACGGAACCACACACGTGTTGCCAGCGAAAGTTGAATTATGACTCTTCGTGTGTCTGTTTGTCTCAGAGTTAAATGTTTTTGTCACTTTTATGTCTGATGTTTCTTCAATCAAACCATCATTGAAGAAGAATGTTTTATTAGCTACGTATCACAGAAATTGAAAATGTACCCATGATGGTATGAAACCACTTGTAGTTCACATCAACAGAGGATCACTTTGGCTGTATTCCCAGGTAATTTACACATTTTTTGGTAATATACAGTGATCTGGAGGCTATACCATCACGAAAATAGATTAAAATATTTTAACTTTCCCAATAGCCTATGAGAAGGCTATTCTTGATAGACTACTGATTCTAGACACAAGTAAAGTTCTTAGAATCAACCAAGTTTTATATAAGACAGTAAATCTAATAATATTGTTTTGCTATTTCGGTCTAGACTATACCCTGATTTTCGAAAGAAGGTGAGCGGCGCGGCGGCGGTGGAGCGAGCGCGCGGCAGTAAAACATTCTTATTCATAACGCTGTAGAAACGTAAATAACGGTGATAAAAATTTGCAACCCACTTTATTCCAATGACCAGTTAATTACGTTATCAGCACTGTTTTCAAATAATTTTTAACGTATATCGTTTAATTTATACTGTGAGTTATATTACTAAAAACACGATTTACGAATTAAAAAAGTCAATTCTTTGTGTTTGATTTATTATAACTCTGCTTAGAAGCATTGGAAAAAATATTCCTGTACAGAACCTTTAGTCGACTTTCTTGTTTATTTATTTATTTATTTATTCATTATTTGTTACATCATTTACATTTCACATGCATAGCATACGTAAATATATAACATGTCAATCACCTAAAATAGATGAAAATACAATAATCTTGAAAGCTAAACAAAAATTTTAGAATAAAACTAAAGATATTGTTAATAATAAAAATTGCAGTTCCTGAAACCAACAAAAACGACCCGATGACACCAGTATTTAGACCAATAAAAAACCTAATTAAAACTTTGAATAAATTCCTCTATGTTATAGGGACAAATTTGAAGTAAGATATTTTTAAGTTTGGTTCTAAATCCTTTGACGCTGTTTATGCAAGTTATTTCATATGGCAAAATGTTAAAAATCTTTATACCACTGTAAAAAGGTCCTCGCTCAAGCAATGTGAGGTGGTGACAAGGAAATTGAAATTTATTTTTATGACGTGTGTTATGATTATGTTTGAAATTTTGATCCAGAAAAGCATGTTCATTCTTTTTTATGAAAACTAGTAGTTCTAGAATATAAAGGGCTGGAAAAGTCAATAATCCTAAACGTTTAAATAGAGGTTTGCATGAATGTCTACTATCAACATCTGCTAAAATCCGTATGGCTCGTTTCTGTAGAACAAAAATTTTTTGACTGTGAGCAGAGTTCCTCCAAAAAATAATACCATAGAGAAGAATAGATTGAAAATACCCATGATAAACTATTATTGATGTATTTAAGTCTGAACTTCTTTTTATTATTGATAAAGCAAACAGAACTTTACTGAGTTTATTATGCAGAAATGAAATATGGTTTGTCCATTTAAGATCGTCCTGAATACATAGTCCAAGAAACTTTACATCAGAAACCGTCTCAATTACTTCCCCATTATTCAAGGTTACCTGCGAGATGTCATTTTTGAAATGAGAATTGGTTTTAAAAATAATAAAATTGGTTTTGGAAACATTAAGGCTTAGGCCGTTACAGCTAAACCAATCTGTAAGATTTGAAATGGTGGACATAATCTTATTGGACAAATCTACTGTGTTGTTTGATTGTATTAGTGCCGAGGTATCATCTGCAAATAGTGTAAAATTACCGTCTAAACTAAATGGAAGATCGTTTATATATAGCAGAAATAAAAAAGGACCTAATTTTGAACCCTGAGGAACCCCTCTTTCAACCTTAAGCCAGTCTGAAAAACAATTTAATCCATTAGGCAAAGAAATTTTGACTTTTTGATATCTATTTTTCAAATATGTTTCAAACCAGGTAATAGAAATTTTGTCGAGTCCATAGTGTTTGAGTTTTGAGATCATAATATCATGAATGACACAATCAAATGCCTTAGATAGATCACAGAAGACACCAGCTGCCTTCCGTGATCCATCCAAGGCTTCAAGAGCTGTATTAATAAAATTAAAAATTGCGTCACCTGTTGACTTTTGCTTTCTAAAACCATACTGATTTGAGCTCAGATATTTTTCAAAATAACCTCTACATTGTACCAAAACAACCTCTTCAAAAACCTTAGACAATGTAGGGAGCAAAGCCACCGGTCGATAATTTGTTGGTTCAGTCCTGTTACCATTTTTGAATAAAAGACAGATCACAGCATATTTCAACTTTTCCGGGAAACAGCCAGTTAATAATGACAAATTAATAACATGTGTCAGGGGCCTGAGCAAAATATAGGCTGCTTTCTTAATAACTAAAGTTGGCATTTCATCCCAGCCGGCAGAAGACTTGTTAGGTAACTTATTTATTATATTTAAAACTTCCCTCTCAGTTACGGAGCGGAGTGAAAAGGAGTCTTGAGATGAGGTAACTACATTTTTTAAATAATTTAAGGACATAATGCTGCACGAGTTTAAAGATAAATCAGATGTAACACTGCAGAAAAACTTGTTAAAACAGTTAGCAATGGCTTTATGGTCTGTAATTTTGTTATTATTTACACAAAGTAAATTACAATACTTAGTTTCTGGTAGTCTTCCAAGCTCATTCTGCACAACCTTCCATGTTCCCTTCATAATATTTTTTGAATCTTTTATAATTTTATTGTTATGAGTTTGTTTTGCTTTTTTTATTGCCCTTTTTACATCCCCTTTAATTTTTGTACATTCAATCTGCAAGCGTTTTGATGGAGAGTGTTTTAATTGTTCCGCAAGAAACTTTTTTTGTTTGCACATTTGCCTTAAGTCATGTGTCATCCATTGGTTACGAGATTTTTTTGTTTTAGATAATTTAAAAGTTTTAACTGGGAAACAAGTTAAAAAAGCATTAAAAATTTTACCAAACAAAGTATTGAAAGCCAAATCTACTGAACTGTTACCAATGAAACAGTCAGTCCAGTTTTCCTTGGACAAAACAACACAGAAATTATGCAGGTTTTGTTCACTGAAGATCCTTTTGTGAATTATCTTAAATTCACAATCTGTTTTACCTGCTTTTTTTAATGACAGATATTGTGCATTATGATCTGAAAGACCCAACTCTATTACATGAGGTATAAATTTATCTATAGTACCGTTTACAATGATGTTATCTAAACACGATTTTCTTGTTTTTGAAATCCTCGTTGGCACTGTGATAGTGTTGCAATAGCCACATGAATTAGACCAAGAGCTAGGACACATTTTATTTACCCGAGTTTACCATGATCTTTGTTATGTTCTTAAGTAAACCCATAATCTTGAGACTCCAAAAAGGCAATTCTTAAGGTTGGTGAGTGGTGGGTGCCCGAGTAATGGCGTCATCAATATGGCTGCCGCGTAAAAGTGTAACACTTTACAAAAACGAACGTAACTTTGCAACAGAGTAACGTAGAGCAATGATCCTTTTTTAAATTGTTGGTAATAAAATTGCCTTTATTTTATGTCACGTCAATATATATCGTAAGTCTAACGGTTTTCCTGATATTTAACTTAAACTTTACTTTTTGTGAATTTTTAGTATAAAAGTAAATGTTTAAGGCCCAATAACTCCTTAACTGTGAAGAAATAGACAAAATATATAAGAATAAAAAAGTTGGATAATGTTATAAGGGTTTTGAAAATACCATTTATGTGGGCTTTTGATTGTGGGTTGTACGATAAATGTGTTAATGTTTAACATTCAACAAATTTATTTTGCTCTGCAACTTCTGTATACATTGTGCAGTAAAATTAAGTGATAAAATAGGTGGAGGTAGAAATAATTGAAACAAAAATGATTCTTGTTGTAAATGGTAGGTAATATGCTCCTAATCGGCATACATCCGTAATGTCGCGGGAAACCCCTCAAAATCACGTTTAAAAATGGCGGCTTTTCCCGCCATAAAAAAATCTTGAAAATAGTCTGTCGACTGCGTTTTTTGTCAATTTTTTTTCAAGATATTGACTCTGGACTACCACCAATTATTGTCGGGTGATTGGTTCTTAATTTTGACAGGGTACTCATTTTTGGCCGCCATCTTGGATCCGCCATATTGGATATAAATTATTTTTTTCTCATCTAAAGATGGTGTTGTGACACATCATTATAGACTAGATTTTTACCCTGAACTCAATGCTGAAATCTGTTAAAAAAATCTCTATTCATTAAAAAGGTGTGCTCAAAAAACGGCACATAATATACATATTCAACCCTATTCAAAAAAAATCAGCCCTATACAATTCTTATGGACATTCCGTGCTTAGAATATTATTTTTGATTATTTATCTCATATGTCCAGTTCTAAATAATATATAATAATAGATTTTTAGTGCAGGTTCTAAATGGGTCACAACATTCGTTCTGGTCTCAAATTACTCAGTAAATTATAGGCTTTCATATAAGATATCACTCATTAAAATTGGACTTACTTAATTTGAGTTATGAACCTTCATTCCTCATAAAATCTGTTTACTTTCTTAAACTGAAAATAATTAATGATTCATACATAGAAATCTAACAGAGACTCATGAATAAGGTTTTAGGTCTTAATTAACTCAGTATATTATTGGCTTTCATTTAAGCTTTTATTTATTTAAATCTGTTTAGATTGACGTGAGGTATGGACCTCCAACTAATCTAAAAATTCAATTTTCAAAAATTTAATTAATTATTTAATTTAATTATTAATTATTTAAAGATTTATATCCCCAGCCCCAACCATGGACCTGCAGGTCAGAATGGTTTTAAGACAACTGGTGAACTATCAGCTTTCATTTAAGCTATAAATAATGAAAATCAGATAAAATTAGCATAAAGTATAAATCTTCAACCAAAAATAAATTTTGAAAAAAAATAATTTTCAAGCTGCTTTTTGCCTTATAGCTCATCCAACATTTGTCCAATTTTAATGATCAGTACCTCACATAAAAGCTGTTAAATCACTGAGTATTTTAAGACCAAAACATGCAACATATATTATTTAGAACTGGAGATATGAGATAAAAAATCACAAATAATATTCAAAGCACGGATGTCGATAAGAATTGTATAGGGCTGATTTTTTTTTGAATAGGGTTGAATATGTATATTATGTGCCGTTTTTTGAGCACACCTTTTTAACGAATCGAGATTTTTTTAACAGATTTCAGCATTGAGTTCAGGGTAAAAATCTAGTCTATAATGATGTGTCACAACACCATCTTTAGATGAGAAAAAAATAATTTATATCCAATATGGCGGATCCAAGATGGCGGCCAAAAATGAGTACCCTGTCAAAATTAAGAACCAATCACCTGACAATAATTGGTGGTAGTCCAAAGTCAATATTTTGAAAAACAATTGACAAAAAATGCAGTCGACAGACTATTTTCAAGATCTTTTTATGGCGGGAAAAGCCGCCATTTTTAAACGTGATTTTGAGGGGTTTCCCGCGACATTACGGATGTATGCCGATTAGGAGCATATTACCTACCATTTACAACAAGAATCATTTTTGTTTCAATTATTTCTACCTCCACCTATTTTATCACTTAATTTTACTGCACAATGTATACAGAAGTTGCAGGGCAAAATAAATTTTTTGAATGTTAAACATTAACACATTTATCGTACAAGCCACCATCAAAAGCCCACATAAATGGTATATTAAAAACCCTTATAACATTATCTACCTTTTTTATTATTATATATTTTGTCCATTTCTTCACAGTTAAGGAGTTATTGAGCCTTAAACATTTACTTTTAAACTAAAAATTCACAATAAGTAAAGTTTAGGTTGAATATCAGGAAAACCGTTAGACTTACGATATATATTGACGTGACATAAAATAAAGGCAATTTTATTACCAACAATTTAAAAAAAAATCATTCCTCTACGTTACTCTGTTGCAAAGTTACGTTCGTTTTTGTAAAGTGTTACACTTTTGCGCGGCAGTCATATTGATGACGTCATTACTCTGACACCCACCACTCACCAACCTTAAGAATTGCAATTCTGAAGACTATATGTTATGACTAATCCTAAATTAACAACAAATTTGATGGTAAATTTGGGGTAAATAAAAGTGGTCTATCTCTTGGTCTAAATTAATGAGATCGAGGAATTGTTTTCCCGCATTATCTTTTGAATCCAAAATATCTATATTAAAATCCCCACTTATAAAAATATTTTTTGTTTTGTATTCTGACCTTAAATTGTGAAATAATTTTTCAAGGCTATTAAAAAAATAACTTAAGTTGTTTTTTTCTGGAACTCTGTAAACTGCAATGAAAATGCATTTTAGTGAATTAAATGTTACTAAATTACTTGTCTCAATAGCTACACATTCAAAGGAATTTTCAATTGCTGGTGAATCAATGTCAGACCTTTTCTTAAAATCTACTCCATTTTTTATCAAAATACAAGCTCCTCCCCTAATTTTATCTGTTCGATTGTAAATAGCAGCTAATTTATAATTGGTAAACATATTTAAGAAACAATTTTTTTCATTAGGAAACCAGTGCTCTGTGATATTCAAGACAAAAGGGTCAATATTTTCTGAGCATAACGCCAACTCCAAATTACTTATTTTATCATCCAGACCTTGAATATTTATATGAAATACTAGATCTTTTTGTTTACTTTTATCAAAATTAAATTTTTCCCCTTTATTACTTTTTGATTTTATTCTATAAACATTTACCTTTTTACTTGGTTTTGATCTCTTTTCCTTAAAAAATAACGAGTTTTGTGCTGAAAATTTTCAATTTTTGAACAATTTTTGCTGTCATTATTGGAGCATACCTCATTATTCATCTTAGAAAATATCTTAGGCATACAGCTATTTGAGTCCACTGTTGCCACACTGGAACACTATATCAAAATTCCACTGTCTTGGGAACACTATATCAAAATTTGAGAGTCCTGTAATCAATATTTACGTCGTAATTAATTTATTTCTAAAGAACTGTTAACTCTTTTGTTAATTAAGATTTTCATTTCATTCTTCCCTTAATGACATTAGATAGTTTCCACAATCAATATTCACTTAAAAAATTACTTCAATACTATTAGATAAATCTGTAATCAGTTAATAATTGAAATTAATTACCAACCTTACTCGGGCGAGCGCGGCCCAGACGAGATACAGTAACTGGCCAACAACAACGGAGCACAAGCTTCCAAAACAGACAGCAAATGCAGTTCGAAGGAACTGAAAGGTTCCTTATTGTTCAATGTTGGTAAATCGGCATTGTTTTTACAATGAATTCTACATCTGGAAGTAGGCATTGGTTTTAAAAGAAAAACTGAGACATTCAGTAGCGCGCGAATAAAAAGGGTCCACTAGGTCCAGACTGTACGTCAACAGTCATTGTTGCGCTCTGCCCGTTGTATTTATTTAAAACGATGGCTCTGCCACGCAGAGAAACAATCGTTTATATATTAATCTATTATGACAAACCATTCCAATAAATACATAAAACTGAGACGGAATCAACTTATATTTCATTTAAAGATTATGTTAACTAAATTTCATTCATCAAAGTAGTTTAATAGCTGAGATAATAGTACTTTAGAAATAAATTAATTACTACGTAAATATTAAATAAATAAATAAATAAAAATGCCTTTATTCAATTAAGCGTTTCTCTGGAAGACCAGCTTTTCAGAACAACTATCGTCACAATATTTACAACTTAAAACTAAACATGTGTACAGTATTTTACGAAAAAACTAAAACTAAGCATTTCCAATTAACATTCTTTTTAATTTAAGTTTAAATGAAACAGAGTTCAAGCATTTAAGGTCATCGTGGAGCTCATTATACAACCGGGGGCCAAAGTATGAAAAGCTTCTCCGCCCGAGCTCAAGAGTGACTCTGGGAAAGTGAAGCCTCCCACCATGGCGAGTCCTGCGCTGAGAGACCTCATCGCGGAAGGAGAGCCTCTCGCAAAGGTAGTTGGGCTCGCTTGTCATCAAAACCCTATGTATCATGCAGCATGTCAACATCCTGCAAACAGCTTCCATGGGCAACAGCTTAACCGCTTCGCGGTATGGGGATATATGGTCAGATCTCTTCAAGCAAAAAACAAAGCGAATAGCAGAGTTTTGAAGCTTTTTGAAGCTTTTGGATCCGACCCAAATCGCCCCTAGAAAGACTGTTGCCATATGCAGGAAAACAGTAATAAAATACTGATAGAATCAGTGACTGCACAAGCTGTAATTTGGCAGCCTCTGGCAGCAGACTCCTAAACCTATACAGACCTCTCAGCCTCCCTACGGCTCGCTGGGTAGCATGTGTGACATGGTCCGTGAAAGTGAGACCCTTGTCAAGAATTACACCGAGAGTCTTGATCTTGTCACACTCTGCTAGACTCCCACCATCAAGTGATATGCTCACTCCACTACTTTTGAGAGTCTGTACGAGGTCAAGTGGTGCAGTGTGTAAAACGGTGCACTTATCAGAATTGAGCTTGAGGCCGTTAGCAACAGACCATTTTGAAATGTTCTGCAGATCAGCGTTGATTTGACTGAAGGCCTCTTTCATAAGCTCTGGCTCATATGAAAAAAGTAGCTGGGAGTCATCAGCATACAGATGAGCCGTGCAGTATTTTACACAATTAGGAAAGTCAGCTGTATAAAGAGTGTACAGGATAGGCCCCAGGCAACTACCCTGAGGAACACCTCGCTGTTTGGCAAGGGGTTCTGATGTTTCACTCCCTAGTCTGGTAACCTGGAGTCTGTCTTTGAGATACAATTGAACCCATGCGGCAATATCTTCACCAAATCCCAAGTAATGCAATTTTGCAATCAACATATCGTGATCCATAGAATCAAACGCCTTTGAGTAGTCAAGCATTACAAGGGTACTCTGTCTGCCCTTGTCCTTGTTGTCAATCATTTCACTGAACAAGTTTGTTAGGGCGGTACATGTACTGTGGTTCTTCCTAAAGCCCGATTGAAGTTTTGGGAGCAATTTATAGTTATTCACGTATTCAATTATCTGTTTGATGACAACTTTCTCTAGGATCTTGGACATAGCTGGCAATATAGATATTGGTCTTAACTGTTCAACACAAGTGGGGGCTGCTGCTTTAGGTAGTGGTCGAATGATACTTTTCTTCCAAGCTTGTGGAAATATTCCTTCTTATAATGACTCATTTACCAGATGGGTAATAGACTCAATAGCAAATGGACTCACAGTTTTGATCATTTCAATGGATATTTCATCACTACCTACAGCCTTAGATTTAATTCTACTCATTTCTGCTTTGACTGTTTCTTCAGTGACAGCAACAAATCTAAATTCACCAATGATTTCGTTTTGCCTGTTATTCTTAAAAAAGTCAAGAACATCAGTATTTATGTCTATGTCAGACCCCATTTCTGCGAAGTATCTATTGATGTCATCAACATTGAAATCATGTAATCAATAATGGGCCAAATCCTTTTCATTGTCTATATTAATGATTTGGCTAATTTAATCCCAGAAAGGAACCTTTTTATGTTTGCGGACGATTTACTTAAAACCAAACATAAAAACCAAAAAGATCTTGAAATTGATTCAGTCATCAAAATTAACCAAGTGGGCCAATTTTTTGGTGAAAACAGACTTAAATTAAATCCAGACAAAACTAATTATGTCTGTTTTCAAACATCACAAAAGCAACGATCAAAATTTTTCAAAAGCCAAACATTTTTATTGAGGAAGTTCTATTGGATGAACCCGATCAGGTTGACTTTCTGGGGGTGCGACTGGATGGAAGTTTGGACTGGGAAGGGCAGTTGGAGGTGGTTGAGAGGAAACTGGCGAGGGGAACGTTTGTGTTGAGGAATCTTGCCAAATTCCAAAACATCGAGCTTCTCAAATCAGCCTATTATTGCCTTTCCCAGTCCCACATCTCCTACTCAATTGTTCTTTGGGGAGCAACTGAATCAAATTTGAAACAGATTTTGTCTGGCAAAAGAAAGCCTTGAGATGTATGTTAAGACTACCTCCACGCTCTCATTGTAAGGAACATTTCATTAATCTAGGACTGTTAACAGTTCCTAGCCTTTACATTTATGAGGTGTCGGTATACATAAAACTCAAACACCAGAATATATCAACATAATTCATACATATAATACAAGGAACAAGAACAATTTTACCTAACATAACCTATCCCCGATCTCACCCATCGGAGCGACCGAAATGTCCGGTTTTTTTATACCGGCATTCTTTTGACGACATCCAATGCTTCATAAGCCAACTGGATGGGTAACCAAGTATCCAAGTAAGTAAGTATGTACAATTTCAGATTCTGGGTGTCTATGTACATCACACTGCTTCAAGCAGGTCCAAAATACTTTACTATTGTTTGTCGATGATATTTTATCTGTGAAATATCTTTTTTGGCTTGCCAGATCATTGTATTCAGTGTATTTCTCGTAGACTTGTACATCTCCCAATCATTCTCACTCCGTGACTTCCAATACTTGTTTCTAAGTTTGTTTTTCTTTTTGTCAGGACTTTGATTTCTTCATTTCTCCACGGGGCTTTTTTCTTAGTCACTTTCTTGTATGTTATTGGCGCATGAGTGTCGAACACTTTTAGTATTTTGGAAGTAATGGCATTTCAATGTTAATAACCCCTTTTATCTCTGTAATACTTTTCCAGTCCATATCCGATAAATCTTTTACCGCCTCATTGACATTGAATCCAGAGAAATCTCTGTAAGAAATAATCTTTGGTTCTGATTTTTCTTTCTTTAAAATTAGATCACAGTATACTAGCTTGTGGTCTGTATCGCCTTCCCTCTGTGATCTGAGATTCCAGGAGCATCAATAACGCCGTTCCTCTTGAACTCGGCCGACTTGTCCACAATAATGTGGTCTAACAATGTGGCCGAGGTTGCTGTCACTCTTGTTGGCTCTTTAATATTGATTGATATTGATCACAGACTCTCAAATTTTGATATATTGTTCCCAAGAAAGTCGACTAAAGGTTCTGTACAGGAATTTTTTTCCAATGCTTCTAAGCAGAGTTATAATAAATCAAACACAAAGAATTAACTTTTTTAATTCGCAAATCGTGTTTTTAGTACTATAACTCACAGAATAAACTAAACGATGTACGTTAAAAATTATTTGAAAACAGTGCTGATAACGTAATTAACTGGCCATTGGAATAAAATCGACTGCAAATTTTTAACAGCGTTTGTTACGTTTCTACAGCGTTTTAAATAAGAATGTTTTTACTGCCGCGCCGCTCGCTCCGCCGCCGCCGCGCCGCTCACCTTCTTTCGATAATCAGGGTATAACTGTATTAATTAATGTCATTGTTTACATTTATGTGCATATAAATGTCATGAGGCTGCTATCAAAAGCAGGGCCGGCCCTGGCGGTTGCGGGGCCTTGGGCCAAACTGAGTTGCGGGGCCTTTTAAAGCCGTTGTGTAGGCGAGTCGGCGAGTGCGTAAGTTGTAGGCCTACAGCGCTTAGCGCTTCAGTATACATTCTAATGGATTGCTTTATTGCGATAGTCCTAATCTTTTATTTTTTAATAATTAATCTAATAACTAGAAAATTATAGGAATTTGGAAATTTATAGAAAAAATTATCGGCATTCATTGTTATTGGGCACTATGAGCTGCTTCGGCTGCCTTGTTTAATTGTGATGAAAAAAACAAAGTATAATAGGGACTTCATTTTCGGCCCTTGTTGTGAAATGTGATGTATTTAATATTGTACAAAAACAATATTATTGATTACAAAATCAGTCCTATTGTCATATTTAATGGGAATCAAAGGAGAGTGCTTGTTTTAATGATAATTTGTTTATTTTAATCCAGTTAATAAAAGTCAACTTTTCTTGCCTTTCTTTCTTTCAGCAAACTCGTATAGGTCATAAAAGATCATTCCAACAACCATGGCATGTTCAATTAACCGAATCGCTAATAATAAGTCTATCTGTAGAAATAGTTGTTCTAAATTATGTTTTAATAGTTTTAAACACAAAAAACGACGTTCAGGACTTGCTTCAGTTAGGAACAGTATGAAATGCATACTTCCATTAATATCGATCGAATCTTGACATTTTTGCATATTCTTCTTAAGCTCGCTCTCCCTGACAATTTGAGACCTATCGTGACCTATTTCCTTAAAAAATATATTTTTTGTTTTTGCGATTTTTCATTAGGCATACTTTCTAATGCTTTCCGACAATAAAAACTGTCATTTCCGGAAACAGAGCATTATTTGCAACATATTTACACAATTTACTTGGTGACAATAAATTATTTAATTTAAATCATTTAGCGCAATCGCGTATTGTATCTGGATTTGATTATACATTTATTTTAAACGAGCATTAAATTTTAAGCTCTTTAAAATGTAATAACAATTAATTCTGATACCTTTACCTCCTCTACGCCTAATCCCCGTTAAGCCACGACCACGGCCTTGAAAACCCGGCAAGATTGGTAAGGTTTCAGGCTCCGACCCCGACTCAAACTACCTGATCCAATAAAGCATACGTAACAGAATTTTAATAAGAGAAAATTACTATGAAACTGGACATTCATTGTCGCTTTTATAAAAACATTACCTAGTCACGATAAAATACATTAGCACGCACACCGTACTGATAGTCAAATCAAAACAGACAGACAGACAACATCGCGCGCAGGCGCAAACCACCTGCCGCTCAGCGCTCAGCCGCAGCAGACGACTGAAGTTGTTTCCCGAGATTTCCACAGCCAGTCGTCTACCGAAGTGCTAACATAAGAAAGGATCCACCATTACTAATTCAATTATATTCGTACATCTGAATTTGCACTTGTCGTATGAACAACGTTTTTAATCACGTTTTGAAACAGATAAAATACCATCCATGTTATTTTAATTAGATCGTGAAGAAGCGCGGGGCCCCCCAAAGCGTGGGCTGCCCCGCCTGACCCTGCCTGCGGCCGGCCCTGATCAAAAGTCACACAAGCCTGTGATGTTGGATAATCCTCTCTTTGATGTCAGCACACTAGCAACTGGAAAATTGACGCTCTTTAGTCTTTCCAGGCATTTGTGTGCTAGCTTAGTAATCTAAAAATACACCTAAGACATAAGCAATATCCTCATAAAAATACACTTAAGTCATAAGCAATATCTTCAAAGTACACAAACTAAACTGTAAATTCGACACATTTTATAGGCCTTAATTCACCACAGGAAAAGTGAGGTAACCAGGATAAACCAGGATATAGCCTACCCTATTCCTAAGGCTTTTTCCTATAGGGATCATCATCGTACAGAAGAATGGAGCAAATTCGTTAAGATCTTTAAGGCAAATTAGTTGGTATGGCCTTTTAAGTTGGTTTCAATTGTGATCTGCGGTTCAGAAATATTTCAAATTGTTTTGAATTTTTCAAGTGAATTCATTACGTAAAATTCACCATATATAACAGTAAGAACTAAGCCTATAAGTGAAATTTAAAAAATGTTGTTCAATTCTACTAACCTTAAACCTAAACATAAGTCCCGAATTTACTTGAAATACTTGAACATGTAAATGTTGTGAGGCTTAGTCCAATCGTCACACGAGAGGTGATGATCGGCACAGATGAAGAAGTAATACCGACTGGCAACCCAATGTACTTCAATGTACTTTTTCATGCCGTTTTTTTTTTGTGAAATTTTTGTTACCCTGTTTTGTCACCCAAATTGCAATCGTATCAAACAAAATTTTATTGATAGCAAATCTTTAGATCCCAAAGAACAGATTTGGCCAATAATAACTTTGATACCAGTGCAATTTGGGTGGCAAAACAGCCCAACATACTTGACACCACTGGAAAAAACGGGCACAAAAAAAAGGACTAGGTTGCTAATTTGTATGGTCCTTCATCCATGTGATGGGTAACCCTCTCTTTGCTGTCAGCACAGTCGCAACTGGACAACTCTAACTCTAAAGATTATCCAGGCATATGTGTGCTAGTGGTCTAAATGATAGTAAACCATTACATTTCTACTGAAGTGCCCTTAATTATCTTAGTATTATACAGATTTAAGCCACACCAGGAAAGTGTGAGGAAAAATGAGAATGCCTAAATTGGTTGGGCAACACAGATGTAATTGGCCTTGGCTACTTTATAAAAAAGATTATCTATTTAACGCATGTAAAAACATCCTCAATGATTATTCACATACAACCATTGGTCCTCATAAAACTCTATAGGAAGGAAGCATCAGGGCCGTAGCCAGCTTTGGCAGGCCCCGATAAATATATTAGGCCGGGCCCCTCATGTCCTGGTACTGCACCCGCTCCCGACCGCCTTACTGCTGTGAACCCCTCCCTCTGTGATGGTATTCCAGACAAATTTTACTATCTTTTTATGTAGTAAGATGGGTATCTATACTTTGCTGAAGTAAATGAGAAAACTAGTTTTCACTGGGCTATTTAAGGTTTGTTTTAAATCAAATTCATAAATTCTACAAACACTTTGTTGGTTTGTTAATTTTGCAATTTGTATACAACTAAAAATCTATAAAAAACGTATCAAAAACCTCGGGTTTTTTATACCTCGAGTAAAAGCCCATTCCAATCAATGGACTTCATTTTGGTTCATAAGGAACCCTAAACAAGAACTATGCAATTTAGAAAATCTTTAAAAATTCCTCAGAGATAGTTGGAAAAATTTTAGTGACAAGCATCCTCAACCATACTGTGAATTCTGAAAAATCATCTGTACAATCATAATTACTTTAACATATATTTTCTCATTTTACACTCATCCTCATTGAAATAGTTAATTCTATTAACTGGAAACTACTATTAAAGTTTCAACATAAAATTCTATAAAAAAACGTTTGACAGCAAAGAAGTTTAGCAATGAATTATTCTGATTGTTGGATGTCGTCATGATTTAACATCGAAAACTTAAAGTTTCTTGAAAAACTTAACTTTCACTTTTACAATATGTTTTGAAGCCTACATAATAATTTTTGACAAACAAATGGATAGCTTTTTTTGAAAACAAATATTTATATTTAGGTTTTTAAATGATTTTGAAAAAATCTCTGCAAAATATTAAAAAAAAAAACTCTGCAAAATGTGCTGTTTTAATTTGAATTTTACAGTAGAGTCCCGATAATCCAAAATCCAGTAATCCGAAATTCCGCTCAATCCGAAATGTTATTGAGTAGGATAATGTTCCCAAATCCTGAGTAAAAAAACAGGTTAAACTTTGCTTAAGGCGTAAATTGCCTTAAATTCGATTGCGTGAAATCTGCGGGAGAAATTATGCGAACGACGATCTCACGTGTTTACCAACTGGGGATCGATGAAACGTATAGATCGCAGGTAACTGTAGGAACAACTTTGCAAAAAAGTTAAAAGCCATGAAACTTACCGTCATAGGAACAACTTTGTAAAATAAGCAAATGGCCGTTTCATTCGATCACGCAAATTTACCGTTCGCGGGTATTCAGCGCGGCAGCGGCGCGCTATGCGGTAATTAGGCTTGACGCGATCGCGTAGTCTTCATCAATCCCGGAAAAAGGACAGAGGTAACTAACTCCAGAACATTTACCTAAGCCAAGCAAAGAAAACAAACGGGCGTATAATTTAATCACGGTTACAAAGTATGAATGAATTCAATATATTTTGCCTTTTACTGTTGTAAAAGTAAATGCTTCGTCATAAATTATTCGTAATTAATTTATCATTATAGCTATCAGACTTAGCACCTCCGTCCGTCTTATCCAACTCTTGAAGTAGATGTTTGGCGGGGCCCGGGCCCCGGTAAAATTGTCCGGAAAAACCGGTCTGAGTACGGCCCTGGGAAGCATGTAATCTTTTGACTAGCGGTAGTTGAATAAGGTACCTACAGTACCTAATTATATCTTACTACTTTGTAAATAAAAATACAGCTGTGTGTAATTTTGTCA
Organism: Flexamia atlantica; assembly: GCA_035578135.1. Classification (NCBI taxonomy): domain Eukaryota; kingdom Metazoa; phylum Arthropoda; class Insecta; order Hemiptera; family Cicadellidae; genus Flexamia; species Flexamia atlantica. Next base: position 102,303 of record JAQJVK010000010.1, read on the forward strand.
GTAACACCGTGACAACAACAAAACTAAAACAGGATGTTTTCATACATTCGAAACTTAAATATAGCCTATGCTAGCAATCCTTTTACGTGTTGTTGATTAAAAACCCAGAATTTCAGGAAGTGTTCTGATCACCCACTACAGGTTGACTATCTACTAAACACTAAGTCTTCTTTAAGCCATTCCTCGAAAGCACATTATACGAAACAAAGTAAATTGTTGGCCTGTGACAACCTGTGGAAGTAATATTCAACTAGTCCCTACAATCGTTAAACCCCTTAACCGCCGCGCACGAGTTATCTCGTGGTAGTATTCTGTACGCGCTCCGCCACGCACGAGATATCTCGTGCGTTACCCTTGCTTTGTTGACAGCCATGCCCGAGTTTGCTCGGATTTGACTTTCTCAGCTGATTTATGCTGGTACAACTGTTCTGCTAGGTTTTTTTTCCTGCTAAGACTGTACAGTTGACCCTGACGAGTTGCAGACTGTTTGGTGCTGCACTCTAGTGGATTTTTCTGGAACTACGTCCACGCCACAAGATCTGCAGTATCGCGCTCGTCGCGTTGAGACGAAAACCGGGCGTTTTCGTGTTGATCATGCAATTAAACTGTGCGCTACTAAAACTGCAGGGGCTAATTACTCGGCGCTTAAGGGGTTAAGCGCATTAGAAAATAATTGAAATGAAAATCAGTAGGCTCACCTTCTTTATTTCTGTACCCCAGACGTCTTGCCTTGTCAGGACGTGTGGAACGAGGAGCACGATGCATTTTAGTCATCTGTCGATATTGCCACACTCTGATTCGAAGCAAAAACCTCATAACATCACTTTGTTTCTTGCGATACAACTCCTGTACGTACTTATAAGCACCCATTGTGATGCCTCAAAACTATCGTAGTTTACCTGTAATTGTACAAAATATATATTATGGCTTTTCTGCTTGTTTGATTATCAAACTCGGAATATGTGGTTTTTAAACAATGAAAATTTAACCTTAAATAGGACTAGATTTCTAGTAAAAGAGATTGAAGCAATTTTGGAAGGCCTTAAGTTACCATACTTCCCAAAATAAATTATGGTTTTTAGTTGTCCCTTATGAACCTACTGCAAGGCTGGTTTTGTCATGTTTTTACGGCGGGTAAGATAATAATTTAAAGCCTGAGGGTTTAGGTCTACTTATTGGCCCCTCAGCCTATAGTGTAGGCCAACCAGCAAAGTACACTTGTTTCAATTTTCCCCTGTTTCAATAAGACCCTAGAACATAACAAGGTTAGTAAAACACAACCAACAGGACCTGGAAAAAAAGCTGGAATACAGAACAGTAAAAGTAGTAAAAAAACTCGTTGAAACAAAACAAGAACAAATTGAGCTTATCACACAGAAATCACAAAATGTCACCAATCGGTACAGAGCACGTCCACACCAAATCAGAGCAGAGCAAAGTAGGGGTGAGCATCGACAGTCGATGTTTTTAAAACATCAATGTTTTTATTTAAACATCGATGTTTTTGCCATCGATGGTAGGCGGTCGATGTTTTTTGAACATCGATGTTTTCCCCTTCTATCGGGAATCGACGTTTTCTCCGTTTTAACTGTGGAGAATTTAGCCACGGTAAGTTGTATAGAGCGTATTACTCAAGTAACCGTGGTTTAAACCTTTGACTATGGATACTTTCAGCATCTAGCCTATATTTGAAGAATAGCTTTATAGTATATATGCTTCAGTGCTATGAAGTATATGCTAAAGTATGCTTTCGTTTTTCCGATTTTCCGGGGTTTTCCGCAGAAAAAAAACAATCATTTTCAGACTCAGGGCAATATTTCCTACTTTTGGAAAAAAAATTGTAGAGAGGTACCATGAGAAGGTAACAATTACCGAATGCGAAACGAAACAGCAGTGTCTGCCGACACGATATATGACCGTCGATGTTTTCCATTAAAAACATCGATATTTTTCATTAAAAAACATTGATGTTAGTAGTCCGATGTTTTTTAAATATCGATGTTAACATCGATGTTTTCCCTTCGATGCTCATCCCAAGAGCAAAGACTGGGTAAGAGGAAGAGAAAATCAACGGCAAAAGAATGCTTCACCCAAGGAAGTTAAAGCATAGATAAAGGGATACAAAGGAGATGTCTCCCACAGTGCTTTCCGATGTCGATGGAACGACCGTGCTGCGCTCCATCGGATATCAGCAGAACTTCGCTCTAGTGAGTCATTTTTGACGCGGGCCGGTGGCGCTCATGTGGCAGAACTAGAAAGCTTGGGCAATGTGGCTGAGGTGCACGAGAAATCCATCGGCTACTTCAAAAGGAGGAAGAGAGAGGGTACTCGGCGCGAGGGAGAGGGAAACTATATCGTCGTGGAACCGTTCCTTGCAACTGCTCCGTCCTTACCCGACTCGCTTACTCATATGGAGATTGAATTGATTGAAGTTCATTTTTTTCTTTTTTATCGAACACTATTTCATATTTTTATTAAATAGTTTTATTATATACACCTTACATTATTCTATCAAATTATATTAATCATACGTAACACTGAGTTTCATAATCACTGAGTTTGTCATTTTAATCAATGGGAGAAGTGGAAATCTTTTTCACTAATTTTTTACATAGCCACTTCTTATTAATACAATTTGAAATTAGTTAAATTTAATTCTGCACAACATACTTAATTTTCTGAATGGTTTTAACTTTATACACGTACACTTAGAAAATTATAATGAATGCGTGTACATGACGTGTATCTTCTGCCGTGAAGCAATGTAAATATTGAGGCTACTTTACATCTCATATCCTATATAATCAGATTTGATAGAGTTATTTGATAAACTGATTATAACTGATCAAATTATATTAAATTTAACCCTTTTAGTGCCAGGATCTCGTAGCGAGACTTGCACACTAACTACCGCTAGTGCCGGGATCTCTTAGCGAGATCCTGTCTCTAACTGCATAGTATGCCAGGATCTCGTAGCGAGACGTTTACATTTTTATACATATAAAATATATTTTTTCGTTTTTACTGGCTGGAATTCGTGCCAAATGCCTTTCTATAGTCAAATCTTTCGTTTCATGTGACTTTTCTCCTGAACTGTCTTTATGGTTAGCTGAAATGACATACTGAAATGCAAACAGCTGTTGGCAGCCAAATAACCATGCATTTCATATGGCGGTGATGCAACTTCGATTGTGTAATTTTTAGGCTATGTTTTTGTTTTACCTGTAAGGTTATAATTGAAATATAGTTTGTATTTTGTTATTGTGGATCTTTTTAAATGTTAAATGATGTTTCTAGTGTAAATATGGAATACGAATACTGTTTTTAGTAGGTTGCTTAGTGACGTTGTTCAACTCTGCATTGTTGCAAGGTTATCGTTTTATTTTGTTAATTCATAACCTATTACAGTAAATTGATGATTTATACACGGTTTTTACTTGTTTTTTAACGTAGTTTCACATAAAACTAATAAAAATTGCATCAGAGTAAAATGTAAATATGTTTTTTTAGTGTAAACATAAAAAATGAGTATGATGCAAACATTTTTTTAAATTTATTAACATTTATTTTTACCAGAAACTTGAAATTTGTCTTTCTTCTTGTCATTTATAAATAGTAGAGGTATTTAGAAACAAATAAAAAAAAGATTTGTTAAAAAATGTTAATAAATAAATGTTTAGTGATTTTTTTCCCAAACCCTTAAATTTTTGCTAAAGAAGGCCTGGCACTTCTTGCAGGTAACAATGAAAAAATGTCCGGCACTTCTTGCACCTACATTAAATTTTTTTCCGGCACTAAAAGGGTTTTAAACTTCACGTTGCCCAGGAGACATGACGGGGACATAGATAAAAGTTACAAAACAGCAGGGAAAGCGGTAAATGGCGCGGCTGCCGGCACGCGGCGCGGCTGTGGCGGCGGCATTCTTTGATTGTATCTTGGTTAGTCAGCGGGAGGGTTCACCCAGGACTACAGAATAGAAGGGCTGCGCCAATTCTTTGACCTCAGCCAAAAGCCGACGATGCCTTAGCCTTAACTCCCCTTAGTGACATGGCGACGGTACACAGCTATCGGCGGCCGCTATACTTGTCTGACTGATACGCGCGGCTTTTCTATCACTGTTTATCTGTCCTGAAGTGAGATATTTGGGTCGAACCATATATATTTATAATCTGCATAAATTGACGAATATAACAATGTAATTATGTTCTAGATAAGACTTATGGATAATTTTTACAACGAAAAACAACGTATTTTCATTATTGAGATTTGAAAAAGTTAGTCGGCTACTACTTTTATTATTTTTTGGTAAGTTTCGTCTGCACGAAAGATGTAGCTAATAAAGTGAACTTTACACTTTTTATTAAAACCTTTTCTCTAGCGCGTCTAGTTTTCTCACTTAGGTTGAACAGACCTGGTTTACTGGAGCGCGCTAAAAACCCGGGCGAGCGCGTCGAAACTGGAGGACTGCTCACGTGTTCTTCTTTTCGGGGATTTTTATACCAAATATGAAATATGGGATGGTACTTGAAGAAATGAGGGGAAAAATTGGGCATTCTTCTTTGAATGGGATAGTATTATTCGTAAATTGATACTGAACTACTCGCGCACGCTTTTTCGCGCGCGCCTACACTCCTTTAAACCATTGTTATTCGTGCCGATACAAGTGTAATTTATGCCTATTTAAGTATATATTTTTTAATAAGCTGCTAATAGTTTAAAATGTGTTTAAATAATGATGGCCTGTAGTGTAGCTTCTTGTAGAAACGATTCCCGAACTTCCACAAAAGCCTAAAAATAAAAATAACTTTTAGGCGTGAAATTCTTAAGAGGGTTACTACCTACGAGAACATAATTAAAACACACGCTGCGCAGTGTCAGGTAAAAAAAAATTTATTTTATTTTATATAAAGATTAAGAGTTGTAGAGTGTTTATTGCGATTACGAAAGCGTTTATTTGAACACATTCTTAAGATACATTGCGGTAAATTTTTAAAAAGGACAGCAAAATTGCCTTATTTTGCTTAAAGGATAAATATATTTAATAAAATGAAGCAATTTTAAACACACAATTTTTGAAGTACCGTCTGTATTCCCAAGTCAACCACTAAATACGTTTTTATTAAGAATTCTTAGCTAGTAGAGCGGCCGCACTGTCCGCTTCAAAAAGCAATATACTCGAGTTTGAACACTTGTCATGGATAAACTATTTGGCCTATTGTTATAAGTTATATACCATAATTTAGCCTATTTAATTCTACGTTACGTCACATAAGTTGATTTTTTTATAAAACCTATTTCATTTTTTTATTGTGGTCGGAACATTAAAAACACGTTTTCCGAGCGCTTTCTGATGAAGATATGACTTTAAAAATCCATCTACCAAAAACTATTCGGCCGAGATCAAAGATATTTTTATATCGGGTACTAGACATACTTATCTACCTTTTTACCAAGTTTCATAATTTTAGCTTCACTCAAAACATTGTTATTGTAGTTTTATAAAACCCTTGCATTTTCTGGATCCGCTGGTCGAAAAATCGTCAACTTTGGCTCACTTAGCCAATACTGACAGACAAATACAAATATATATCTCATTTATTTGTTATAAAAACCACTGATTTTATATTACATGATTAATAAACGAATACTTGTGAGCAGCGGACTGTAAACAACCCGTGATGGTGGCTGGACTCGGAAGTGGTTCGGAGCGAGCGATGTTGCCATGTCATGAGATTGAACTTCCCAGTGAGTCATCCCGTAGGGCATCTACCCTAAACCGGGACAAAAATCAGGTGAAATAAATGGCAACACGCTCGCTCCGCGACGATGCCGACTACCCCCGGACCACTTCGAGACCGGCCGCCATCATGTGTTATTTACAGTCCGCTGCTCACAAGTATTCGTTTATTAATCATGTAATATAAAATCAGTGGTTCGATTGCTAACACTCCAAGTGAATTAAGACATTCTTGAGTCATTGATAAACGTTGCCATGTCTTCAATACGTTGCCCAGCTGACTAAATGCTCTTTCTGCAGATGCAGCAGAAACTGGCATGGTACACTTCTTAGGCTAAACACATTTATGAAAATTGGTTCTAACTGTTTGGAATGGACTGCACTTAACAACTGTAACGGGTTACTTGAAATGTTTTTTGGTCAAAATAGCAACGTCGCTAGGGCCCGCCGCGGCGCCGGCATTGGCGCTGCGCCGACGGGCACTCATCAGCTTCTGTCTGCTCTCGTTCGTCAATAAGATGTCACGTATTGACGTATTGTCATTTTTACGTCAGTTACTCACAGCTGTTGTAGATTGAGACACAATTTGTAAGCATGCGGCGTACTGGACCGATAATTTGATATTCATTTAATATTACTGCGTAACAACAGCTCCCGTCAGCCGCGATCCCACAAGCAAATGAACCTCCCTCGTTCGGAATTAAAGAGAAGCCAGCTTTAATGAGCGATTATTTAAAGTCTATTTATTAAGTTAACTTAATATATCTGTTATTTAATATTGCTGGCTCCCAGTCCCTAACCATTTTAACTAATGTTCAAACTGTTAAATTGTAGGTAACACAATTGAATATAATCCCTTGATAACTATTACATTCCCTATTAATTAAATTAATTAAATATTATGGCAATTTACCAATTATTATTATTATTGCCTACCCCATTATTGAAAAGGTCCCTTCCCCAGCCCACCATCTGGACTTCTTCCCTACCTTCCTCCCTGGGGGAGGGGGGGAGAGATTTGTGGCGCCCCAATCGGCCACCTAATAATTAAGCCAAGGTAAGTCAGCACCAACAAGTCAAAGGTCAATCTCGACTCACTGACCACGTCCGTCCGCGCATGCACGAGCCGCGCGGCCCGCTGGACTGGCCGGCGGCGGGAGTCGTTTCTGGATATACATGGGATGGCATAGTTAAATGGAAACGATGCTTTTTACATGGGAAAAATCAAACTTTAACTGCTCATATCTCCTGCACCAATGGGTTTAAGAAAAAATGAGAAGGAGTAAAAAGTCCCTCAAATTAAGCGTTAAATTCAAAAATGCCATAAAATACAGGGTGTTCCATAAGAAAAATCAAAGTTGCCCGCCATATTGGAAAATGGAGGATATGTTTTTAAATTTCGTAGTCACTCCAAAAAGTAGCTTTAAAATAAAGGGAAGTCTCCCACAAGAAGTACATTGTCAGATTTATAATAAAAAAACTAGAGCTATTGCTTCACTTTACGTGAGACACCCGGTATATTTCACTCTATGATGAAAAACTCTATAGATGTTTTTCCAATGTGAAGTGACATGACGAATGAACAGATTACGGGCCATTAATTTTTATATATGCTCCAAATTGTGTACATTTTAATGCTATGTTGTAATTGGCATTTGCTGTAACAAGGCACTGTAAAAATAAATATAAATAAATAATATTTAGTGAATTTCCTCTATACCGAAGCCCAAGACCGTGATATCTTTTTTTTGGAGGCCCCCAAAAGCAAAAAAACTACTTTTTTTTGAATTTTTAGATATAATATATATCAATATATCTGTTAGCAAGATAGCGGCCGTAAAACGGTCCTATCTTTATGTAATTTGGTACAGACGTATAAAGTGGTAATCAATTGGACGAGTTATCAAAATGAAGTTTCTTCTAGATATTAACCACCAAGCATTAATTCAATTGGTTTTTGTTGTTACTGTTTGTTTATTATTAAGTGTTTTGTGGACTGTAGTAAATCAATCAAAACAAGTTTCACAACATGTGTTCGTGGATAATTATCAATGAAATTATGCCTGCTTAGGAATCGCCCTCACAAAAATGTAAACTCTAGCAAAATACAAAATTTCTTTACTAAACAATGTAATACTTCTTAATAAAGATGTTTGTGATACTTTAGCTAATTTCCCCCATAGGGAAGAAGCTATTACCGTAGGTCTCATGGTAAGACCTAAGCCCGAGACCATAGTAACTTTTCATTTTGGGGCCACCAGAAGCAAAAATCACCATTCGTTCGAATTTATATATATATATATATATATATATATATATATATATATATATATGTGTCTGTTACACAGAGTGTTAGCACGATAGCGGCCGTAAAAATGGTCCGATCTTAATCAAAATTGGTACAAACGTGTAAAGTGGTAACCACTCGGACGAGTTCGTGAACCAGCCCGATCGGACCACCGGAAGGGGGGGGTAAAGGGGGATAAACCCCCCCAAAATAGGTTTTTGAGTGTTTTACCATTGAATATATAGCTAACGCAAGAGAAGGCAAGCCTAATGGCCGCAAATAGACTCAAAATATTGACGTAGTTCTGACCGCTCTCGCTAGGTAGCGCCATCAGTATTGTACCTAGTACTGCCCGGCCTCGCTTGGCGCGCTCGGGTAGCCATGGAGGATGGTCGTAGTACTGACTTTCGTCGCTTGGCGCGCTCGCGTAGCCACGGCGGATCATGACCTTGGTAGCGGCTGCAGGTGTTCAACCAAATTATTTAATTTCGCCCGCTCCGCTCCGTCTCCCGCCCCCGCGTCACTGCGTCAGTGCAGTCGAGTCGGTCGCGGCAGCGGCGACAGAACGGGGAGTCAGTCATAACAAACTTTAAATTCACACTTATAATTAATGATTAAGAAGCGATTTTACAAATGCTGTGTTTATTTGCGATGCTTTAAAACGATGCAGGAAACTTATTGTTATTATAATATATTTAAAACTACAATCCCAATATCATAAAATTATATATTTTATGCCACTTGGATGCATCTAAAGTAACACTAGTTTGTAAGTATAAAGTGAAAATTTCACTGTAATGAGAAAAATTTACTTGACCTTTTTAAATGTTCACTATGAAATATTATTTTAACAACAACAAATGTAGTTTTCGTTATTAATACAATATTATTTTACGAAACAAAACATTTATAACATTGATAAAATAATTAGAAGTTGTATTTACAATCCACTTGCTCAGAAAGAAACTGAATATTAAAGTTTATTTTGAAATAAAGTATCAAGGTGAAATTTAAATGCAGTGTGTCAGCTATCAAGAATTTAAGAAACAAAGTAATATTTCAGAGGTAAAATGGAGATATCCGAGGACCCTTAAGCAAATAACGTATCACTGTATAAAATAGATTGAGAAATTTGTAGGCCTATAGCCTCTTCTTGCGTTCTTTTCGAAGTATCAATACATTTAATACAGTTTGACCAATAAATGTGTGCATTAGAATAATAAGATACATTTCACAGTAACTTGAATAATAACATGGTGCCGGGGTTAAGTCTCACCGTGCCGCCTACGGTAATAGCTACTTCCCTATAGGGGGAAATTCGCTAAAAGTAATATAAAAGTAGTAAACAAGAGTGTTCTTCTAGACTGTAACATTAGATGATTAAATTAGTAGCTGCAAGATTCTGTATACTGTTTAATATACAGAATACATTATGAGGAGTTAGCTTGAATCTAAAATGAAATAGATCGTACAATCTATTTTTCTAAATAAGTAAATACAATATTATAAACTTACAGAGTTACCTTATATAAATGACATAATATTAATACCTATAAGACTACAGATTACATTAGAGAGCGCATTGAAGAACCACGAAAGATAGCGATCGTAATGGAAACGATTATCTTATCAGAGATCTTGGAGAAATAAAAAAACAAAAAAAGAAAGAAAAAAATAGTTTTATTTTTTAGTGTTTTCAGTGGTATGTACAATTTTTTCATTTCTTGGATGTGAAATGACTGTCAGTAATTGTTTTTACTATGTTATTTTTTTGTAATCGTTAGAAGTGACATCCAGGTTAGCATTATAATTTTCAAAAATTTCAAGCCACTTTTGTTATTGGAAATCGTGTTAAAAAGGATTTTATTGGAATCAGGAATATTTGGAGAAGATACCATATTTAAATGGGTTCCATCATACATATACAGGAAGAAAATATAGTTTTCTCACTTGAATAAAATGAAGAGATTAAAATTTGTTGATAAAAATGAAACAAAAAAGGACATTAAGTTTAATCTCTACCATCCAAAGTACTAACAGACGTGCAAATGGATTAAGACTGGACATTACATTGAAAATTTTAACTTTTAAAAATTAGCTAACCCTATTTCTCGATTTGAAAATTGGTCGAAATTTTGACCACTGGCGATTTTTAGTATTGTTAAAAAAACATATATTTGGGGGGAAACTACTAAAAAATTTTAAAGGAAAATGGTATTTACATTTTATCCAGTTTTATCGTTATTAGAGAGCGCACTCGACTCACCCACCAAGGCGGCTGGCCAGACCATTAAAAAATCTGTCTTTCTTTGTTAATCGGAGGAAACTGTTTTCTTAACACTATCACATTTTTCGAACGCCACGTTTTTACACACTGCAGATGTTAATCGCTTTAATAAAGTTAGAATCGATAGAAGCTTCAAGGTTAAACATATATTTAAGTCATGTGATTTATTTACAATAAACCATTCAACAAAACCATTTATTATGAAGCTGTTTTTAAATTACCTCAAAGCTTCCATTTATTTTAACTTTATTATGTCAATGTTGATAATAGCGCACTCACTCACGACTAACTAGCCAGGATGGCTAACCTTAGCAACAACGAATAAATCTCTGTCCGTCGATCTTCGGAGACTATGTTTGTTGACACGTTCGTATCACTCCATCATTGTTTATCAACACGTCATTGTATATAGTCAGTGATGACATGGACCGCGTCGTCGGCACGAACTCGCAAGTCGTCGCCCTGGCTGACAGGGGGACGAGCCCCTCTATCTCCCCTAAAATATAAAACGGCGCCCTCTTGTCCCAAGAGATGTATATCCATAATAGATAGATAATATATAATTTTACCTTAAATATTCCGGATATTTATTATTACTGGAATATATTAAAATGCCAGTATATTTAAATCACTTAATCTGTATCAATAATTTAGTTATGTGTATCAATATAAAAATAGCATTTTGTAAAACATGAAAATTAACTTCTATAGATGTAAACAAATTGTTTTACCATTACCAGAAGGCGATCTTTTACCAGTAGTCAGGACGGATCTTGTAATTTAAAAACCTAAAGCATATCATTTAAACAACCTCTATGATAACAATAACAGTACCGAAGTCTGTAATAAATAAAGCCAAAGCGTTATTTATCCAGGATTTTTAAGGAAAACCATAAGTCCGACACTCATAAACCCCATACATGTATGTATTGTATCTGTCAGTTAAAATGGAGGTAAAATATTGGTTTTGATAAAATTTTCCTAAGGGCACAAATGCTTGAACAGCTAATTATAAAACCATGTTTTGTTAACAGCTGCTGAGCTAGCAGCGCACGTCCTAACTTAGTACATACACCTATTGCCTAAACAATGTTTTGAATATCTAACTTAAAAACAGACTATAAGCTATGCTCCCCCTTTTTATACACATTGTGTGTATTAATAGATAGGAAATAGCAATAGTCGTAATCAATTTTATGTTAAAAAATAAATGAATAAATATTACATAGTGAATAATGATTCACAGTTGAGCAAGTAATGTGAAAGTTCTCGTGTCAGTGCAGTGGGGAGATACCATACATAGTATTACATTATGCAATTAGTTTAAATATATCGAGCTCTTTAATATACACGCGCCAAAAGTCAATAGGCCAGGTCAAAACTTCAGTTCACTGCGTAACAAAGCGCAATGGTGCACAGTGGAGTAAAGCGCGAATAACATTGTATTAGCAATTGGGCTGATCTTTGTCAGTGACAAAGCTTTCATATAATCCATTCTACAGTTTTCCTTCATTCATATTTGCTTTCATATGCCCCTTACTGGTGGTCGGCGTCTCACATGGTGATCTTAGTAATAAACCAAACAAACTGTTTTACTAAAATTGGTTGAATTTTGTATAAATGACGTTTGGAAAGCTCCAAACAATAATAAAACATTATTGTGAAAGCCGATAATGCACGAGCGATCTTCATAACCTGCTTGTTTAATGTGCCGCTTTATCTCAGTCAGTGCGAGACGCTTGCTGCACAATATATATTTATAAAGTTTCTTTGTCTATTTTAAGTCAATTTATGTGCAATTATAATTTTCTTGCTTAGTTTAAACTTAAACCAGAGTTGGTCATAACAATCAAAATACACACACTAAAAGTTGGTACCTCAAGAAGTTAAAAAGGAATGCCAAATTATTTTTAAAAATCCATACTGATCGACTAATAACAAAAAACAAGGCGAGGAAGGACAAGGTTAAAAAATATGGACGTTTTTGCCGTGACCTAAAGAACCAACATTACAATTTTGTTTGCAGTACTTACTTACGGGAAGATCCGTATATTCTTAAACTAACGTAATAAACAATTTGTATAATTATATAATTTCATTGTGTAATCAATAGTATTTTCCTAAATCAGGCCACTTTTCATATACTGATAATTTACAGCTGGAAGTTATCGTTATTTAAGTAGTTTCAAACAATATTAGTCAACAAATAATTAATTAATAACTAGGCCTTCGCAGCTTTAAATAATTTTACCATTGATTACCTAACCAACGAAATTACTTTGATTTTGTATTTTTCTCCGGGCTCTGCCCCACGGCGCGGCGGCGGCGCGGTGTGAACAGCTGGCTGGCACGCTGGGCTGATAAGTTTGGTGTAGGGGGGAGAGGGGGGGAATATGCATCAGCGTCTACGCGCCTGCCATTCCGTCTGGGACAGGTAGATAAGTAGTTCGCCTAATCGCTACCAGGGGCAGCACGATACTGCCCCTGAATTAACGACCGCTCTCGCCAGTGCGCGCTCAAGTCGTTGCTCACAATCCGTTGCCCGCGGTTTTACTCCTATTGCGTTAGCTATATATTCAATGGTTTTACTAAGAAAAATCAAATTTACCGAATTTTTGTTGGCACCATTGAATTCAGCTCAAAAAAACAAACAATTTAGTAATTTGAATCACTGCTCTATGTCCATTGGTTACCGAGATATTGAAAGTGGTAAACACAGTACGTTGTTCCAATGTTAATCTTATGGGAAATAAGGAAAATTCTATATCTCGGTTATTTCTAAACATATCTTGATAAAACTTGGTAAATGGCTTCTTCTAGTTCAGATCTACGAAGTATACAATTAAAACTACCCAGTTTTAATATACATGTAGCAGCAACCCTGCATACTCATTTCCCATGTTATTCTTATGGAGCTTGCCAAAACATGTCAAATCTAACTATGTTGGATTGAAATAGGTTGTTTTGCATTTAAAATTCGCTGAGTATGCAGGTCTGCTGCAACTGGGGTATTTTTCTTTAACGTCTTTGTTCGAGTTTCTAATTTTAAATTCATGAGACTGAATTGTTTTTTAATGTGGTTATTTTACATTATATTCAACCCCAAAAACTGTTAGCCCTGCACTGACCTAGTTTTTATATATTTTTCTGAATAGTGATTTGTACATATAACAATGATTGTACAAAAATAAATTATTTACTTTATAATGAGATTATTTTCCATGTATTTATGAACCAATAGCTTTAGTTCGCTTCAATTAGAGGTAGGCCTATACATTGTATGTGCCGCTATTTTTTTAAGTCGGCTAGGAATTAATAATGAGAATTGGATTTACCTTAACTGGACATTCAACCAATCGATCTAGTTATTTTATTGAGGTTTTTTATAAAAATAATATAGTCAAGTATTTTACAATTGGACCTTACATTTACTGACAAATGAATCAATATGACAATTGTACAAATAAATTATGTATTTAAACTTTATAGAATTGCATTTTATTCATGATAAATGCAGGGATTCCAACTGAAGTCAGGAATACAAAAGTTGCTTTTGAGCAAAGATAGGATTTAACCAAAGTCCTTTGTTTGAAATTCATTGTTGGTGATGGTGATTTTATATTTTGATTAGGATTTTTTTCGGACATTTGCCATCATGATGATGGCAAATGTCCGAAAAAATCCTAATTAACCAAAGTGACAAGCAATTTTCAATAACGATAATATTTAGGTAGTAATGTAGTCTAAATTGAGCGAGTGGACAAGTAAGTGATTGTATCTCGGGCCATTGCGAAGACCGCTGGAAGCCGGCTGCAAATACCCTTCCGCCGCCCTGTCATCACTTCCTGGAAGAATCGTGTCACCCACCGCGACTTATTCTCTCTCTATTCCCCTCCCCCATAGCAGGTAGATCGGCCAAAGCGCCTATCCAAGAGGTAGCTCATTAAGGGTCCCTTCCCCGCCGGACAATCTCTGCCAATTGTCCGGTTCCCGGACTTCCCATCCTACTGTTGTGCGAGAGAGAAGACAACCAAATTCAAAAACTCGCTATGTTGGATTGAAATATGTTGTTTTGCATTTGAAATTCGCTGAGTGTGCAGGTCTGCTGCAACGGGGCTATTATAAATATTTCGCGCCAACTGCCTTGCGCTCCACTCACCCCAAAAATGGAGCCGTGTCCGTCGAGTATCGACGGGAAACAACTAGTCACATTTTAAACGTTACAACTCAAGTTGGTCAGCACTGGAGCGTTGAAAGCGCCCTCTAAAAACAAATCAAAGGCTTGGAGGTCGAAGCCGTAAAAGCAATGGCCATTTTAACTATCAGTCGCCGGTGCGCTAAGGAACATGTCGGCCTTAGTCAGCAACAAGACTACATACTTGGCAAACTACATACTCAGCAACATCATTCATACTTGGCTTAAAATACCTACCTGGGTAGGTCGCCATTTCAAATTAATGTAAATTTATCTAATGTACATTATAAACTTTACAGTGAGATATAAATCGTAAAAATCGATTAAGTATGACGGCTGAAAAAGGGATGTAACAGAGAAAACCCTTATTGTATTAAGTATATAGATTTTATTTTAAGTAGAAACGGTTTTATAATTTTTATTCTAATCCAGTAAATTTGTAAAAATGGTATTAGAACAAAAATTTCAAAATGATTATTAAAAACCTAAATGAACTGATCGAAAAAACTATGAATTTTTTACAGTGTGATTTACGTTTCTAGATAGAATTTAAATACGTAGAATGTCAACAATTATGGTCCAAATAATTAGCTGTCAAAAGAGATCCGATAAATTCGGAAAACCGCTCGGTCTTGAGTTTCGGCGGGAAACTGCCATCATCAAGGTGACCGCCGGCGCGGCGCCGCCCTATTGTCCGGCGCTGCAGCGCTGCCGTTCTCTAGTAGGCCTACTACTACTGGCTGCGGCCTCAAAGGAGCCGCCTCAGTGCCGCTGCTGCCGCTCCTCGCCTGTGGTCGCCCTCCACCCACTGTTGATGGCGTGGGATTATGAAATTTCCTCACTGTTCTTTGCTAATGTTTAACTGGGATAGATGGATGTACAACATAATTTAAGGCACGTTGCTTTATATGTTTTCACAATTATTTTTATGCTGATGTTTCATGTATTTTTGCCCTTCAACAATAATATTAATATGTAATCATAAATATTCGGCATACACTGCCCTCTTTGAATGGCGTTCATCAACTTTCACTTGTCACTTTTCGCATAAACTAATAATGGCGAAGAAATTACATTTGAAATTGCTACTGTTTTTCAATCCTTATCAAAAGTATAAAGGCTCCCTTTCCAACACGGGCCTTTCCAGTTTCCAATAATTGTGGCCTTGACCTTTCAGTGTATTGTTACGATTTTATAAGAAATATGATTTCCTAATTAAATAATGAAGAGATGCTTAATTTATAATGTACTTAAGGGGTTTAAGTTCATTTGAACTAGGAACAATATTAGTGTCATCGGGGCGCAGTGGCCACATATTTAAACATTGTTAAGCTTGCTGGTGTATGTGAGTGGGCTCTGTGCTGAAAAAAGAATGAGCCGATGTGAGGCAGGATATGACCATATCAAAATTTGGAAGATGTTCCGATAGATGGATTTTAAACTGTAACTGGTTTAAGCTAGAGTACAGTAACGGGGCCGGCTCAAGAGTTTTAGGCGCCACGAGTTTCTACGAATACGAGGCATTAGGAGTAGGGTGACCAGATTATTCCCAAATAAAAACGGGATACTTTAACAAAACTCACTCCCCCCCCCGATCCGCAAATACAACACACCACACACTAAGGCGTTTAATTATACGGGGGTCTCTAATTTAAAAATTTTGTAATGGAAGAAATGAAGTATCAAACTGTTTTTAGATCATTAATTTTATTTTCCATTTATTGAACTTATTACAGCGCACTATTGTTACAGTTTTTAGCGAATTTCCTTAAAGGAATAAGCTATTACGGTAGTACTCATGGTAAGACTTAAGTCCGAGACCATGTTAACTTTTCATTTTGGGGTCAGAAGCAAAAAACACAGTTCGTTCGAATTTATATATATATTAGCGAATTTCCTTAAAGGAATAAGCTATTACGGTAGTACTCATGGTAAGACCTAAGTTCGAGACCATGTTAACTTTTCATTTTGGGGTCCCCAGAAGCAAAAAACACCGTTCGTTCGAATTTATATATAGATATATATATATATATTTATTTATTTATTTATCTATATATATATATGTCTGTTAACACGATAGCGGCCGTAAATATGGTCTGATCTTAATGAAATTTGGTACAAACGTGTAAAGTGGTAATCACTCGGACGAGTTCGTGAACCAGCCCAATCGGACCACCGGAAGGGGGGGGAGGTAAAGGGGGATAAACCCCCCCAAAAATGGGTTTTTTGAGTGTTTTACATAGGAAAATAAAATTTATCGAATTTTCGTTGGCACCATTGAATTCAGCTCAAAAAAACAAACAATTTAGTATCTTGAATTACTGCTCTATGTCCATTGGTTACCGAGATATTGAAAGTGGTAAACACAGTACTTTGTCTCAATGTTAACCTTATGGGAAATAAGTAAAATTCTATATTTCGCTTATTTCTCAACATATCTTGATAAAACTTGGTAAATGGCTTCTTCTAGTTCAGATCTACTAAATATTGAATTAAAACCAACCAGTTTAAACATACCTGTAGCAGCAAACCTGCATACTCATTCCCCATGTTATTCTTATGGAGCTTACAAAAAACATGTCAAATCTCGCTATGTTGAATTAAAATATGTATTTTGCATTTGAAATTCGCTGAGTATGCAGGTCTGCTGCAACGGGGGTATTCTTTAAGAATACAATAAATGGCATGCAGCCAGCCATGAAAAATAATTATTTTAATCGCCACATACTGAGGATTAAAAATAATAAAGTTCTTAACATTTTATTATAAAAGGAAAAAAGATATTCTAAAAATAAATTACATTGTATTTCCCCAATTAGTCTACATTTCGATTTCAAACAGCTCCATTGAAACGGCCGCGCGCCGGCGCCGGCGCGGCGGCGTTGCAGTGGAATCTAAGTCGCACTTCAAGCAATGTAACAGATGCGTAGTGGTAACTAGTTTTCACATATCTGTTACGATAAAACAACTAGTACAAAAATCACTGGAACAGCCTCAACAGCGCTGCGGCGGGAGCGTTGTCAACTACGTCGGCCAGCGGCCTGAACGTTCTAGCAGACTGTGTTCACTTCCCGCTATCCAGTGAGACATCTCCTTTGTATCCCTTTATCTATGGTTAAAGTCTAACTGGAGGTAGTCCACACCTTCTCATTTTTTCAGGTTGGCAATATGAGGGGGAGTAATTTCGTTCTTTGCATTACTAACCAAAAACAATGAACTAAGTAATGTGAGGTTAACCATTTGATTGACCAAACATTTTTTTCAAAAATATGAAGATATTAAATTGATTTAGTCATGTTCCCAGACGTCAATTTAAGAAAGTAGGTCACATAAATAATTATTAGGATTAATCAGTCTATTAGCATTTATGACATTCAAGATTCAAGATTCAAGATATTTATTTCCTTTGAACATAGATAACAGTGTTTAATAAAACATAAAAATAAATGGAAATATTCCTCACAAGACTCTACGTCTGAGCGTGAGGAGAGTCCATTAACAGTCCACGAAGCGCACACTGGCTCATAAAAATAAAAAAAAAATATTATAATAATAACAATAATAAGGTGACCTGTAAAATTAAAAATAACTAAATTACTGACAAAATGCAAACTAAATAACATAAAAAAATACACAAAAAATTGAAAAAAACAGATGTAAAAATAAATTAAGAATCAAATTTCAGTGGGTACATCAGAATATTCAGAGGCTGTTTACGGTAGAAGTAGATTTTTCATGTGTAAGGCGAGTGCAAGAGCAGCTCCGCAGCATCGGCGCCGATTTGCAACAGCCAGACCTCCACTTTCCGCTTGTACCTGGCGATGCTGTCATTCTCAGCATTCAAAATTTCGATTGGCAGATTACGATAAAGTTGATGGGCAAGGTAAAAAGAATTAAATAGATTAGCTTTATTATGCAGTTTAGGAATTTGGAAGCCGAAGTTGATTTTATTTCTAGTTGTGTATGGATGCGAGGATGTTGAGAAAATATTATTTTTATTAACTTTTATGTGAATCAATAAAGTTTTCAAATAGAGTTGCCTTATATTGAGAACAGGAAAATCTAAGAATAATAAATAAGTCGGATATCTTTGATCTCTATTCAAAATTGTTTTTAAAATTGAACGCTGAGTCACTGCAAGCGGTTCCAGGACAGAGGCAGAGGCGCCACCCCATGCCAGAACTCCATACTGCAAAACAGATTGCACATAGGCATAGTACACACTCCTGCAGCGATCCACGGTCAACACCCGGCCTAACTGCTTAAACGCATAAATCATTTTTCTCAACTTGTTTTTCAAGTATTGAACGTGTGGTTCCCAAGTCAGTTTGTGATCAATGACAATTCCGAGATACTTATATTGAGCCACACGTTCAATAAGGGTGCAACCACAGGTTGGTGAACGCGGATCGCCACAGGAGTGGATCTTCAGCAACCTCGGACCAGGGCCACAATCAGATTTAAAATAAATTGGTAAATATTTAGTTTTGTCAACATTCAAAGAAAGTATATTATGGTCAAACCAGTTTTTCATGCTGCTCAGGTCGGAGGAAGCATTGTCGTATGTCTCATACGACTCACATATTTTTAAGAACCGAATTGAATACTTGGTTATTCTTCTAGGAATCAAATCTTTTTAAAGTTCTCCTTAAATGAATGGTAGGCCCTACTTCAGTACTAAATTACTAATTACTCCCCCTCATAGGATTGCCAGCCTGACAAAATGAAAGGGCTGCTTTTTCATCAACTAAGTTAAAGCATTGTCGTGGTACCTCCAGCAGACTCTAACTAAAATAATCCCCTTGGCTTTACCTATCCTAACCAAATCAAGGTTAAAAAAAACTCGTTGAAGCAAAACAAGAACAAATTAAGCTTATCACACAGAAATCACAAAATGTCACCCAATCGGTACAGAGCAAGTCCACACAAAATCAGAGCAGAGCAAAGTAGGGGTGAGCATCGACAGTCGATGTTTTGAAAACATCAATGTTTTTATTTAAACATCGATGTTTTTGCCATCGATAATTTTCGATAATTTTTCCTAACCCAAAACCCCAGCTCTTACACTTCCCTCAGTGGCGGCTGGTGGGTTAAATGAACAGGAGGACTCACTTACTACTAACTACTTAAAGAGTATATTTATTAAGGATTTTAAGTATTAGGTACACCTAGGCCTACCTTCGATTGCTATTCACATTTATGTTCTGTAATATTACCAATATCCGCTGAATTCACTATTAAAATCACAACAATCACTTATAACCATTACTGATTACCAACTCATTGGAGTAAAATAGATACATGAAACACAGCATGTAAACAAATAACCTCAAGCTCCCATGCCTCAACGTTTAGGTTAAGTCTTGGAGATTGGCGGGTTGCTATGGTTACTAAAACGAATAAACAACAGGTTCGCCAACATGAATCGTACAATCATAACGGCAGCAAAGGTTCAGTTTCTTATTGCCCTAAAGGGATTGTGGTGGCTGCACTGATTACTGATGTGCGCGCGCATCTTCGGACGCTGCCCGAGATTCCCTATTCACAACATGGCAGTGACGTCAGAGCACCCTACCGACTGTATGCAGGATTTTCCATAAGATACTATGCGTTGGGATTGGGACGCTCCGGCCAGAGTCCGCGGATATACGCGCAATAGCAGTTGACGCCTAAATACTTTCGCAACATATTTTGATGCATACAGTTGAAATTAATTTATCATTAATGGTCAGTATAATGAAAATTAGTAATTTTTTACACGTTTATCGGATACATTTGTAAACCAATTTTAATTCAGTATGTTTGAAAATCTTCTGGGGGGGGCGGCGTCCGAGAGTCCTTATGGGCCGGCCGCCACTGACTTCCCTCCCCTTGGAAATTAGGTGATTGGCTATAGTTCTGCTGAAGGTGCACGCTTCGCCTACATTCCCTCACTGGGAATTTGGCTAGACTACAAAATTCCTATCTCTAAAAGCCTGGCCACTGCTGCAGCCGCGGGCGCCACTTAAGGCTGCAGCAGTCAGCCACTGGTGATGCCCACGGCGCCGCGTGGCGCTACTCAGGGCGCCAACAAAACGGGTACCACCAAATAAACGGGCATTAATAAAAGTAATTCACATTTCCACATATTTATTTGCTATTTCGGGCACGGTAATTATTTCCTTTCTTTTCATACAACGTTAGTGATCGTGGAATTACTGCGGGGAAAACAAAGCGCTACACATTACAGAGCCAGCGCAGTGTCACCCGATAACTGTTCGAATCGATATATCGGTATGTACAATTGAAGGGGTCCCTCCAGTAACGTTGTAAGCGACATAAAGTAAATTTTTCAGGAAATGGAAAAAACGTATAATTGGGAATATAATAATTTAAATATGTTTTATTAGTTATATATAATTATAATATCATAAAACTAGCCAAACTATGAAGTATTACAATATTATCGCACGTATTAAAAAAGTTATTACAAAGAAAGTGATTTTGAAATTGCAATAACGTTGTAAATGACAGTCGTTTGCAACGTTGTTGCCGGCTTGGCGATTGCAACAATGTTTCTTTTGGTTTCTTCTTTTCAGTTATGTACAGTTCCCCAGCATTTCTTCTCTGCTTACGTACATTTCTGGTCCAACTTTCAAACTTAACAGGGTGTTTTTTACTACGATTTAGCCGATTAACATCGGGACGGCGACAGAACGGTGCACGGTGATATTGCAATTTTTGGCGGTTACAACGTTGTTGCAACTGTGGGACCAACAGCACTTGGTTTTCAACCTGTGGTAGTGCTGCCAACACAAGATATATCAACGAAAAAATACCCTGCACTGATGCAGGATGTCGTTTACAACCTTACTGCATAGAAATCTCAATTTTGAAAAAGTTGTCGTTTACAACGTTACTGGAGGGACCCCTTCAATTTATGGAACTATCGATATATCATTCGTATGAGGTGTTTGAATATAGTTAGTTCCCCACCTAATAACCCCGATTCCCACCGATCCCTTGGCTGGTCGAGTGAAGCGTGCACCTTCTGCGGAATTTGTACCAGGTGATCCACATATGAGGTAAGCTTAATATCAGAAAAACTACACATCTCCACCCCATAAAACCTAGTATATTCGTAAAGGCTAAGCCAACTGAATCCATTAAGAATGCGGGGGAACCTCAATTTGATATGCCTAATGTCCATCTATTCACTACAGTAGAGTCCCACTATTCCGAACTAATTGGGACCGGCCCCTCTGATTTGCGGGAAATTCGGGATAAGCGGATAATGAATAAAATCGATAGATATTTAGGATGCTGAAGTACTATTTTTATATAATGCCAAGATAAATATAGGGATTATAAGTTTCTGCCGATATCTAGCTTAGTAATCGCCGGTTCCGACCAAATTAAGTTAGAACATCGCAATCTTAATCCTCAGTGAGGTACTGAAGTTGTCGTACTTAGAAAGCCGATATAAAGATTGGCATTCATTGATCATGGCCGACAGTTGTCTTTCCTGGCCGAGATAGAGTACAGAAAAAACGGTAAATGTTTACTTTCCAGTAAATTACTCCTCCCGAAATCGAAAATTTTTTTCTTCAAATTATAGGAAATTTTGCGCTGATTCCGGAAATGATAGCCGTTTTCCGCGGAAAAAGTCGGAAAATGCCGGAAAATCGGAAAAACCGGAAAAAACTTTTTTTAACGGAAATAGGTCATGTGGGTGCTTAAATTAACCGGGAGAGTGAGCTGAACAAGAAAATGTAAGAATTTTCAAGATCCGATGCATATTAACCAAGATACGGCCGGAAAAGTGTCGGAGAAGCCGAAGAAAAACTTCGCCAGAATTATGTCATAAGAGTAGTGGCGATGTGGCGTTTCTGGCCCAATCAAACTTTGACAGGCAGTCAATTTTTTGACAGCTACTTCCGGTCACGTGACCGGAAGTGACGTCATCAGCTGTGACGTAGCTGTGACGTGTTGTAGGTGGGTATTTAAAGTTTAAATGCCCTGCTGTGCTGGGTATTTAAATTTTAAATGGCCGGAAGTGTGTCAAGGTCGTTTGGGGATGTTTTTAAAAAAGATCTTGCATTTTCGGAAGATCCGAAAATGCAAGATATTTTCTTTTTTTTATTTATTTGTTTTTTTACAAAAGTATTATTTTACAAGTTAGTAAAGTTTGCTCCCAAATTTGAAAAGTAAGTTGTTGTCGGTGCTGAAAGTTCTTGTTTATTTTCATTCTTCTTGTTGTTGTAAGTTGGCAAAAACACATTTTTTTCGTTTTGATTGTTTGTTGCATAAAGTTCTAAAGATAAACCAAACCCAGTGGTTATAAGTTGTTTTAGTTCTTCACTAAAAATTTCCAAATCCTTGTAGGTTGTAAGATTGATAGTGTTGTAGTGAATCCCGCGAATGTTGAGAGACATGACTAGAGTTGTTTACTCGACGAGAGGTGTAGCAGGAATGACTATTGCAAAGCCGGTGCTGCAGGTACCTCCGATGGTAGTGGGGGTAGTGGTGGGGATAATGGCAGGTGTTTGTTTAATCACTTTGAATTTAATCGTTGCCACAATAGACCGAGTCGATGTTGTAATTCTTCTAGTTTATCCAACCGGTTCTTTTGATATGTTTTGCAACTACATTTACAATAGCAGAAAGAATTACATTTTGTACAAGCTTGTCCGTCAACTTGATCTTCAGGTATTCTAAAACATTTTTCTTTGCAACAATAAGTTATAAGTGTTAGATTATTTCTTTTGGATGACATGTTGGTTGTAGCTTGTCTTAAACAGAACTGAGCCTCTCAACGTTAAAGTTTCGTATTTATGTAAAGTATTCGAATAAAACTATCGAATAAAATAATCGAATAATAATATCGAATAAAATAATCGAATAATACTATCGATTAAAAGTTCAAGGTCATCCGTTTGAGGTTTTAAAAAAACACAACATATCAGTATATAAAAACATATACTGATATGTTGTTGTTTTTTATCTTTTTATTTAAAACATTTTTTTTACAATGTTATTTTTGTGCGATGTGCAGAGTTAGTTCCGTAGAGTTGTTTCCGCTCATTCCGTGTGACACCAAATATAATGATCCTGGTTGAATTTCCCGCAGATCTTCATTTTGCAGCAACTGGACGAATCGTTTTGGAAGATATACTTGAAACTTTGGTTCATCACCCGGTGTATATGGTGCATCGGATAAAGATGCGACGACTGCGTCTCCATGCGTTGTATCAATTTTCTTCATTTCATGAACAATATAATGTTTCTGTTCTTTTAATTCTGAACATTTCTTGATAATTAGAGTATTTGATTTTGAATGCAAGTTGAATTGTTCAACTAAACATTGGAGAAACTGTTGTGATGCCATCCTTCACAGGAGATGTTGTCTGTTCGGAGTATGGAGTTAGACTGATACTCGGGGTGTGTTGCCTCTTCGTTTATATAACCTTCGGAACCCCCACTACATTCTTCCGTTTGTTGTTGTAAGTAAGCAGCCAAGTGATACGCGTTTTGTAATGCGCATTGAGATTGGTTGTGTTTCGGATTTATTGTAGAAACACAAATATTTCTAGCATCAAAGTGAAATGTTTTGTCCACTTTTATGTTTAAAACTTCTTTGTTTGTGTACTGTTGTATCCAATTCTTTTTTTCCAATCCTCTGGTATATATGTGTGTAAATTGTTTGCAAAAATGAAACATAATTTTGTGTACATTGTTGTATGGTAGGAAACCTTCATACCAATGGATATGATGAAAATTATTTGTTAGCCATCTGTTTGTTATTTTAGCTTTTGACTTTAGTTCATGGACAGAACACGGTGCTTCAAATAAAAACGGGTATGCTACTTGTGTAAGCAAATCCAAAATTACCAATTCTTTTATGATAAATCTATCATCGTTTCCGCGAAATGCTTGAAATTCAATTACACAAGGTTTTGCTGCCATTTCTTCATCCTGTCTGCTCATCATGGTGTCTGCTGATCAACTGTTTTCCACACCACGGTAGGTTAGATATATATATATAAACCAGGCCGTACAGTTGTAGGCGCGTTGGTGTATGTTTAACGTGGGCACCATCCCCAGTAGGCCTACCCCACGGTTTATTCTTTTGTTAAATTACATTGTAGTTTTAACCTAGCAAAGTTTCTTCTTCTGTATTATTGTTGTTGGTGGTTTCTTCTTCTGTACTGTTGTTGTTGTTGGTTTCTTCTTCTGTAGCCTCCGTTGCAACTTCGGTAAAAGGTTCAAAGTTTCTTAACTGCCTCCACATTTCCACTTCGTGAGGTATTCTATTAAAGATGGATGTATCTATTGGTCCGTATTGTAAAGTGCTTTCTGGTTGTTTTTCGCATGCATCTACCAGATATTCCTTAATAACAGAGCTTGAAAATACTAATTGTTTCATATACCTGGTAATAGGTGATGTTGCATAGTTTAAAATGTAAAATTCTTCACGTGTTAGAAGAATTTTATTTTCAAATTGTGTCGAGTCTCTAATTCTTACTTGTTGTTGACCACGATGTTTAATAATGTCAATTTCATTGTCACAATCCAAAAGTCGAATGTTAGTTTTTCTTCCAAAGAAACTGTTGGCTAAATAACATTCAATAAGATGTAGATGTTTTAAAAAGGAATCCCAAGCATTTTCTGAAAATAAAACCATCTTTGTTCCATGGCTTAGTATTACTGCGGGAGAGTAGTCTAATGATTTTACCAATCCTATCGACACACTTTTACTCATGCAAGATGAAATAGGATAAAAGATGCGAAGGAAAACTTCAGTTAAAATGTTTGGTGGAATATTTTCTTCAAGTTTTCTTTTCTTTCTTACGTTTGTTTTATTATTTTCCAACTTTTTATTTTGTTTTCCAAACTTTAAAAAGTCATCAATTTCCTTTACAATATTTTCTTCAAAATGTTTATCATCATTTTCCAATAAAGGTGCTGTTTCGGAAACGTCTTGTACAACTGATAAAGAACTCATTTTGTTTATAATGCTGTAGACGATGTTACCCATACAACTGTAGACAGTAAACTAAACAATTTTCGTTCCCGCTCCTGCTTTTATAACCGAGTGGTGGGGGTATTTTTTTCCTTTTCATTTTACAAAACTGCTTTTACAATTCCTGTTAAAGGTGTATATGTAACAATTTTATCATGTAAAATTAAACAATAAGCAGATGTATCTTTGGGTACATTTTGTTCAAATTCCATTTCTATTTTTATATCTACACTGGAAGATTTTACAGATTCGTTTTGTTTTGAACAATCAACTACAACAATCGGATAGTTAGATTTAAATTGGTTTGGCGTTAATAAAGGTGTGTTTGTTTTTCCATAATATGAATTTTGGAATCTTGCGTACATATCGTACAAAACGCTAAACCTGTCTTTTGTAAAGTTTATGTTGAAGTTGTCGTATGGAAAGAATTGAGAGTTTAGAAACACCTTAAAATTTGTAAGTTTGCAATGATCAAATTCACCAGCATGTTTAGTTATTTCGTTTCTTCTTTTTGTTTGTAATCCAAATATTACATATCTTGCCTTTTCCAAATGAGTAGAAGTTTTTACAGTCCATGTATGACGTTGTGTTTCCGGTAAAACCGGATATTCATGAAACTCCCAACTTCTAAATGGTATTACGATATCACGATCTGATTTTAAAGTTCTTAATAATGAAATTCTATTCTGATCGTTTAACCGTACATGCGGTACTCTCCAAACAATTTTGTCTAATTGCATTTTCCATTCTAAAGTAGCTTCCGTTGTTCCATCAGTTGCTTGAATAATATCTTTGTCGTTTGATGATCTTAACAAAACTAATTCTTGTTTTACGTTTATTATTATTTTTCGGTAATCTTCGGCAAAGCCTAAAAGTAATCTTAAAGGAATGTAAAAGTCAAAATTGCCTGAAGTGTTTGGAGTGATTGTACTGGAATCGGGTGCTACCCATCCTGCGGCGGCTAGCATATTTTTTTCACTCGGTGTTAAAGATGCTAATCCTTTTAATGTACTTGTAATTCCCACCTTTTTTGTTGAATCTACTGTAACTCCGGAAATTTCATATCTTATTTCATCAAACAAATATGCCATGGGGTTATTTATGAACGGAACAGTACTTGCAGTGCTTCCATCTCTTTTTGTTACTCTTCCTTCGATATACAAATAACTTTCACATGGAAGTGTATAAATATCCTGTTGTTGTATGGGAATTCTAATTTCATCATTATTATTTAATTTTGATGAAGCGTAAGGGTTGTGCGTATGATATTCCTTTTCCCATAAGGTTTCGTCGAATGTCGGACCCTGCGCTATATCCAATATTTCCATTATTAATAAGTTTTAATCCAATTTCTTCTAGAAAACGAATGTTATCACTTGTTAATCCTTCTATAGCTAAAGTGCTACTGACTTGTTTACCAGTCAGCTCTTTCTTTTTAAATGATAACCCCATTGTTATACGGTTGATTTTATATGTATTCGTATAGTTATAGGTTCGTCTCTAAAATCAATATGATTTCCGTCTTGATCTAGTATGTTCACCACAATGTCTGAAATAAAACTGGTGTTTAACGGAAGGTACACCAAGTTTTGTGGCTTTTCCACAATTTTAAAACCCGGAGCGACCGTTGGATAGAATGTGTGCAATATATGAGTATTTTCACCATCTCTATAAGAACCATGTATAATATTACATGTAATATCTATACTGTTAACTTTCATTATTGTTACAGTTCTAGCACCTGAATGGTTAATATTAGGTTCTAAAATTTTTGTTGTTTTAGGAAATCCTAATAAACTACCAATTGAATGTTCTTTGCTAAAATCTATATAATATTTAGATTTAATTTCAGCTTTCATAGTATTGTTATTTCCTTTTATTGTTATATTATCTTTTCCCATATGATTTTGTATCGCTTCATTTATATCATCAATTTCATATGCTCCAGTGGGTAAACTAAATACTTGTATATATGAATATTTGTTAGTATTTTTATCTTTTGTTTTGTAATAATGTATTTTGTCATTAACATTTTCAGTAACGTTGGGAATAGAATTATAAGTTGTTATATCTAATAATGCGGCTTCCCATAATTTATCTTTTTCCAAACGTAACGCAGGGAAAAGAACACTTCGCAAAGTAGATGAAGTTCCAGTTAATGATACTGTATAGGAAGACATCTTAAAGTTGACTAACGCTTTTTGTTAAAAAATCTAAACATAAATGTCCACAGATTACCGTATCATCAGGTTGCTCTCTTTTATAATTGTATAGTACATTTTTAGCTGTTTTAAAGTAATATTGTAGTTCTTTTGGTGGTGGGAGATTACCAAAACTATCAAAGTAGTAAATAGTTGATCCTAGTTTCTTATAACATACCCAATGAGTGCCTGATCCTTTACTATTATCTAAATTTACTATTCCGGTTTCATTTTTCCATATTTTAACAGGTAATGCATCTTTCATAAACACTCCTCTAAAAAATGGAATTTTTAAACAAGAAACATAAGTAATTAATTCTTTATCTGTTAATTCTTTATTTGGAATTAGTAATTGTTTTTTTCTGTTTAATACACACGATACGGTCTTAGGTATAATCCTCCTCCTTTTTTTATCATTGACCATATTGTTTGTTTCTTTTTATTTTTACCTGCGGTGGATCGTCGTTTTCTTCTTATATTTCCTCCACGTTTCTTTGCAGGTTTTCTTCTCCTTTTTCCACCTCCTTTCTTCTTTCCACCTCCAAACATCGTTTTACCCTTCATTGCTGCTGATACCGCTAAAGCTGCTGCTTTTTCACCGATACTAGCGTCACTGGATGTTACTCTTTGCCAAGCTTTTTCAGCAAGTGCTCTATCCGCTATTGATCTATTTTTAGTATCTGCAAACTTTGAATATGCTATATCGTGTTGTTTGCAGGCTTGATCAAGTTTATTTATTCCAAGATCTCCTCTAGCAAGTCTTTTTTTCAATTTTGTTCCTGGACCACAATATTGATAACCTCCTGGTAAATGTAGTTCTACAGGTAATAAATCGATAGCTTTGTTAACTATAGCTCCAACCGGCTTAGTAACAAGAGAAAGTGCTGTTGATGCTATTCCTCTTCCTCTCTTTATAACGTGTCGATTATGACTGATGCGTTGAACTTTCAACATGGTTTTTTATAGTGAAAGGAAATGCCAATACTTGTTTATTTTATAAATTCCTTATAATGAATGATGCACTTATTCTTTGACATTGTTTATTTATAATAAACATGTATTTTGTTTATGGGTAATAAACTTTTACCCAGTCTTTTGGTAGAATTGTATCCTTTTTATCAACATCAACTTGAGCAAATCTTAAATTTCCAGTTTTCATATTTAAAAAATATTTTTCTATAACATTTTTCTTAACCCAATGTAGTTTTTGATCAGCTTTTATGGGCTTTATCGTATTATAAACATCATATAACACTACACTTAAGAGTCTTATAATGTAATTTACATTAACAGCATCAACAATATCAATAGGGTCATCTAAGCTAGTCAATCGCAAGTTTTGACAATGAAAAAACTTTTTGTGTTTTTCTGTTCTTAAGCATCTTTCACGCCATTCTTTTACTCTAACTGCATCACTGTCATTTACTCCCATTCCAACATTAAATAGTGGTCTTTCTTTACAATCAAAGCCTTGTTGACCAAGTCTTGATGAAATTTCTTTTAATGCAGGAACTTGTCCAATTGTTGCTACATCAACATCATTCAACCCTTCTTTAACATTAGTAATTATTTTTGCATCCGCATCCCATTTGTTATTGTTTAATTTCATTATTTGACTTATTGTAGCTGCATCTGATTTTGCAGTTCCCTCCTTAACGTTAGTTAACACTTTATTTTTGCAATCAATTGACTTAATATCATGTGTAATACAATGATCTGTAACATATTGAAGGTTTACCGCATCTTTCATATCTTTAGGGTCTCCAATATCGTGTATTACAAAGTTGTAAAAGGAAAATTTATCTGTTTTTTCAGGTATGACTGAATGTAAATACTTTTTGGTAACTGAATCTTGATCATTAACAGGATCTGCTATATTGGCTATTCTAAGATCTTTTGCATCATATGCTTTATTATTACTTTTAGGATCATATCTTAAGGTTTGGTTTATGTACCACATTAAATATTCTTTATTTACCGAATCATTCTTATCTATTGGTTTTGGAAGATTTGCAATTCTATAAAAATTAGCGTTATACACTTCATTTTGAAGCTTTAAGCTAGGTAATGTTTCACTTTTTAAAGTTTTGAAATTTACTGCATCATTATCATCTTTTGGATCATTTACAAACTTTAAACGTTTGTTACTTATATCATAATCTCCATCGGATGTTAGTGGTAAACCACCTCTTTTTCCATAAGATCCTGATTTGCTTCCAGTTTCGGAATACCGTCCAAACTTATCCACACTCATGGTTATACTGAATATTTAATCAGTTATACTTGTATTATATATACTCATATTTTTTTATGCAATTACTCCTCGATTTCGCAGTTCGCCGACCAAAGCTACCCATTCATTTTCTAAACCACTATGTCCGGCTTGTTTAGCTTCATATATCAACTTCATTCTGTCAACCAATTTGTTTATATCGTTGTAGTATATTATATTAGTATCATACAAGTTTTTTAATAATCCTTTTCCTGATAAACTTGATTGATTTGTTTTTCTTCTTTTATGTAAAATATTTATTTCAGCAGAAGATAATGATTTTCTTTTTATGGGTTCCCTTCTTTTTGGTGGGAAAAGTTTAGCAATAATAGTTTTATATTTTTCTGATGCATTTCTATGAACATTGAAATTTTTAGAATAATTTTTCTTATGCGCATTTGTATCCTCCAATATTTGTTTAAAAATGTTTAAATCCTTTTTAGTATATTTATTAGGTTTCGGCTTAAAAATAAGTTCAAACAATCCTTTTGTACCCTTGTATTGTTTATTATTTATAATAATATTGTCATGTTCGTCTACATCAAGTTTGCTATCTCCAATCATTAGCCCATTTTCTTCTATTCTAGCACCAAAAGTATGATATTTTCGAGTTGGTTGTGCAGAATGTAACATTTTTAATACAAATTGTCTTGCAAGCGGCCCTTTATACGCAATATCCGAGCCCAATTTGCTCAAGTTGGATGGATTAATAGGCTCTTCTTCTTCTTGTTGTTCTTCGCTTGTAGAAAGACCTTCTTTTTCTGTTAAAACATCCGTTTCTTCACCTAGTTCGCTTTCTTCTTCAGTTGTTTCTCCTTGTTGTGTAAAACTTGTATCACTTTCATATTCTTCTTTTTGTTCAAATTTTGAAATGGGTAAAATAGCATCTCCGGAAAAATTAAATGTTGAATGTTTAACATTTTGTCCTAATTGTTTTAATGGCTCAGTAATAGGTTTAAATGTTGATTCCAGAAATTTCTCTCTTTCACTTATTCCTAATCTTAACGCTCTGTTTTTATGTCTAATAGAATCACTAAGTGATTTTATTTCTTTTAATAGCTTTTCCTGATTAACCATGTTTACACCATGAAGACTTGTACGATAATGTTGTTAATTAATGTATTAAAACAAATTTATCAAAACCTATGCGGTAACGACCATCTGTTATAGCTTTATCTTTCATAATTACCAAAAATCCATATTTTTCCGCCCAAGCTTTTCCACAAAGCTCTTTGAACTTATCAAATGACATATCAGCATTTACATGATCGTTGTATATATGTTTTAGGTTTGTATCGTCTTGTTTGAATAAAACTAAAATATTTGCATTGTCTCTAATTAGTTGTTTTGGAATTTTGCTATATGTTTGTCCGATATATATGCTATCAATATTATTATGTCTTCCCATGGCAAAATAGTTTCTAATAGTATCATGATTTTCACTAGATACATCATCAAATACAAATACAGAATACGGCTTAGCCTGGTCTGGTTGCATAACACTGTCACTAGCATTAAATTTGTAATAGTTAACATCGGGCACATCAGTCAGGATCTTTTCCAACAATTGATACTTTGGTTGATGTAAGGACTTTGAAAAAATATATAGGTTATTAAATCGCAATCCTTTTGTGTTTGTAATTAAGTTAAACACAACGTTAGTTTTGCCACAGTTTGAAGGACCGCTGACTATACATCGTACAGTGTTTGGAAATAAACTGCCGTGTTTACCATTGTTGATTTTAACGTTATCTACGGTTAAATCATCAATGTTATTAATATTAAATTTATCTTTATGGTGAACAATCTCCATCTTATTCAAAGGCAGAAGAGTAAATAAGTTTATTTAAAACTAAATCAAATCTTTTATAGGTATCCACGAATCTTCAGTTTTATCAAACCCCAACCAACGTACTTTAACTTGGTCTTTTTTCCTTTGCAACACCTTTTCAACAAGATAAACATCGCCTACTGTTGACTTTAACAATTCATGTCCGTAAAAACCGCCTTGTAACAAATTTCCTTTGTTATCTTTTAAAATATAAGTTTCCGGTACAGTAGGTTGTACTTTATACACTGTAAAAACTTCATTTGTCCAATTGGGCAGGTATTTTTTAGTAAACACTCCTTTGTATTTACTAATTCGAACTTTATCATTTACATTAAATTTTCTTGGTTTTCTTTGTTCCGCTTTTGGCTGTGTATTTTTTTTAATTCGTTGTAAAACTAGTTTAGCGTTTTTCTTATTCACTTTGTTAGGTGCCATACCGATAGTTCTATGAAACTTGTTGTTGTAATCGCTTATTAATTTTGGTAAGATATCAACCCATACGTAAGAACCTCTTTTCGAAAACATTTTATACATTGCACCTTTTAAGGTTCTATTAAATCTTTCAATTATTGCTGCCTTTTTCTCAGAATTTGTGGAATAATGATTTATGTTATATTTTTTCATTAACAAGGCAAAATGTTTATTAAAAAATTCTTTCCCATCATCAGTTTGTAAATGTTTAATTTTATTTTTATCTCTTTTTATAGCTACTTCCATAGCTTTTGTTATGCTGTTACCAGTTTTGTCTTTTAATGGCAAAGCATCTGCAACTTTAGTAAAACAATTAATAATCGTAAGTATGTATTTAAATCCTTTATTTATTTTACTATGCGGTTGCATTTCAATTAAATCTGCTTGATATAAATCATTTATTCCTTTTACAACAGTATTTCGTCGTGGAAACTTTATTCTTGCAGGTTTATGAAGTTCATTAACAATCTTTTCCTTTAAGTCTGTCATGATGATTTTACTAACAAAGTCAAGTTAGTATTGAGTGTTTCTTTTTCTGCATCCGCTTTTATAGTTCAAGGTCATTTCAACATATTTTAAAAAAAGGGGAAATCACAGCGAGCATGCTGTGATTTCCCCTTTTTTTTCTTTTTTTCTTTTTTTCTTTTTTTTATTTTTTTATTTTTTTTCTTTTTTTTTCTTTTTTTCTTTTTCTTTTTACTCATTGATAGGATTGAGAGAGTAGTGGCCGAATGGTAGAGTGTGAATTTTGTCTGGAAGAATGTGTCGTTTGTCATCATTGGAGCAGAGTGCTTTTTTCACTTCTGTTACGCTGTACAGTTGATGGTTGAAACTTCTGATGGTGTTGAATTTTGCAGTTATAGTCGTTTCTTCAAATAAGCATTGCTTGTAGTGTTCAAAATTTACATTCTTCTTAAGATACAAACTTTTTACTCCCTTAGCTTTTTTAATAATATTGTTTTCTTCTTTATGCAATTGTAGTGAATACAATTTTGACATTAGTGCAATAAGTTCTTTCAGTAAAATTCCATTTGCTTCGTCTTTAAATTTTCCAAGTTTCTTTTTGTTCCGATCATTGTCATAATTTAAATGATCTTTTGGATAGTCACTAAAATCAAATTCATTTTTGTGAACAAATGTTCGAAGATCCAAATACATATCTTCAGTAAGAATCCAGTAGATGAAAGCGTCCGTGTCCATGTAGGCGATTCCGATGTTATCTCTACCATAGAAGGCGACCATTTTGTTGTAGTGGAAATCGTACATGTGGGTTTTGGAAATATCCAAGATTGACATTCCAACGTACAACGGACGATCCATTTTCACACTTGTCTTCTTCATAGATACTGCCACAAGGTTTTCATTGATGATAACGGATGTTTCAAAGTTTGGTTTTTGTACAAGTTTTTCTAGTTTTATAGGATCTGTAATTAATTTAACATTTTTGTGTTTTCTTTTGTTTTCCAATGTTTTTCCAAATATCGCGTTATTCATTAATTTAAAAAAGTCCTTTTGAAATGTTGATGTTGCAGCTGCTCTTCTTCTGGTGTTTGAATCAATGTACGGTTTTAACCAGCAAGATTGGGAAAATTTTAAAACTCTATGAATTTTGGTTATACGTAAACCCAATTGGAGTGCTTGTTGAACAACCCAAAAGTGAGCTACGTATCTTTGTTTATTTTCAAGAGTCATCATTAATTTTGGATGTTTGCCAATTGGTGAAACTTCTGTTTTTGCAAGGAGCGGAAGATCGTAATGAAGATCATGCAAGTGTTCTGGATATTCAAAGTCACAGTCCAATATGTATCCGGTGTCTCCGTCTTTTGAAATTTGCGAAATATCACCAATAGAGTCTGGATTAACCCATTCAAAGTTTCCAAAAGGAAGTGGATTAGACATGGCCCATCCGTATAAATTGTTGGCATCGAAATATCCTAAGAACACTGATGGTTTTTCTTTATCGTAGTTTGGAAGATATTTGTTGTTAGCTTTAACATGTCTAGTAACACTTTGGGTCAATCCACCTCTAACGCCCGATTCGATCATCAACACCATGTCAATATCTGTTAATAATTGAAGGTTGCACTTTGTTTCTTTTAGCATAGCTTGCCAAGCTAGTCCTGGAGAAGTATAAGAATGAAGAGGGTCTAATCCGTAAGCTTCAAAGCAGGTGTTTCTAAATTCTTCCATCACATCGCAGAGAAGGGTCACATCAAGTTTTACATAAAAGTCAGAATAATCTCCCAGAGTGTTCATTTCCAATTCGTCCCAAACTCTGCATGCGTGTTGATAGTCTTCAGGTGAAATGTCCAAATCGGTAAGTTTACTTTTGAAAGCTTCTGGTGGAGGAAGTGACGTTTCTTGAAATTTATGTAGTCCATCGATGTAATCATACGGGAAAACTCCTTTCCGAAGAACCAAATCCATTTTTTCTGCAGGTACAATTTTGCTTGTTTCTATTAAATTTTGTCTTCTTAAATTTTCAGAAAGTTTCATAAGACTGGAAGGCATAAATCGAAAAGAATCAACAAATCTAAGTTTAATTTTGCCTACCTTTTTTGAAAAGCTTATAAATTTTTCCATAGTTTGTGCTATAACGTCTATTTCACCGTTGTCTCTTGCTAATTCAGGAATGATAAAATGTCCATCGTATCCGCTAAGATTGTGAAAAACGACGGGAATAAAAGATGGTAGTTTGTAGTTGATGTTACATCCGTTGCAAGCTGCACCTCTGTAGGCTCCTGTCAGATGGTCATGGTCGCGAACTTTAACTTTAGTTTCTGTAAATTGATTGTTACACAAATAGCATGTTGTTGTCGAATCATAAAGATAAATTTCTTCCGGTGTCATAGGTGACATAGGAACCACATTGCTATACATTGCTTCCACTTTCCCAGCGATGTCGTATAAATCATCAACAAAGTATCGAGCTGCTTCTTCTCCACGATAGATCTTTGGTGTAGATGTCAAACCATATTCTTGAAGATGTTCTTCAGGCAGAGTGGATTTTACTATTAAACAGTAGCTGTTTGGTTTGTGAAGTTGATACTTTGTTCTGCTTGTAATTTCCTCTCCTTCTTCTTGTTCAAGTGGAAGCAATGAAGATTCAAAATCTGCATACACTACAACGGGGATTCTGTATTGTTGGATAACTTTATCAAATTTTACTTGTGATCTGCTAGGGTGCGGTAATTTAATTCTTACTTCATAGTTTCCATTGCATAATCTTTTATGTTCTGTTAACCATTCTGAACCTCCTCTTCTTAAAGGTTTGTTTACAAAACAGAAACATCTTTTACAAGTTGTTTTTGGTTGTTCACGTTTTGATAACTGTTTGCAAACTAGAGCTTCAAAATCTTTAATATATACA
The DNA here is from genome assembly GCA_035578135.1 of Flexamia atlantica. Classification (NCBI taxonomy): domain Eukaryota; kingdom Metazoa; phylum Arthropoda; class Insecta; order Hemiptera; family Cicadellidae; genus Flexamia; species Flexamia atlantica. The sequence continues at coordinate 137,956 of JAQJVK010000010.1, forward strand.
TAATGTGAGATATCACCTTTAGTTATAAATAATAAATCAGTATGATCTCTGCGTTCGGTGGGTGTTATACGTAAGGGATAGACATTGTTGGATGAATCTAAGCCAAAGATGTTTACAGATGCAAAAGGATTTTTCTTTTCAAATTTTGATATGTCTTGAATTGAAACAGGATAAGTCATGCCTTGAAAGTTATACATATAGGAAACCTCATCGTATGCTCTACTCGGTCGTTCCACATGATCTTCTACATATTTTGCAAGCATTGCATACTTGAAACATTCAGCATTTTCATTTTGTACATTAACACAAGATTTGGTTACTCGAATCTTCCTTGGCAAAGCAATATAACTACTACCTCTCATTCCATATCCATGTTTATGAACTCTCACATCTAAGCTTGTTATACTTAACAAACTCCATCCAGAACCTCTTCCTTCATGTTCTTGTAATTTTGTTAAAAGTTCTTCAAAACAGTCATCCACAATTGAGCTTATATCCGATGCAAACATGATGGTTTTGTTTTTAGTTAAAAATCCTCTTGGTGATGTTTCATTCTGAACATTTGTAAATACAGTATCTAATAATATTCCAAACTTTATAAAATTTAATCTTCTTAGTTCATTCTTCAATGTTTCTGTTACTAATGTTTTTGCTTTCAATATAAATTGTGCTAGTTGCAATTGAGCATTGTCAATCTTAAAATGAGTTACTACACTGCCTGGTAAAGCTCGGGCGTATAATTCCACATCCAAAGATGGTCCGGGTGCGTATTGAATAACACTTGGTCTTGAATTTAGTTGTTGTTGATGGGTAGCCAGCATTTGATCTAATTCTTCCAAATCTTCTTCTTCTGCATTGTTTCTTGTTTCGTTGTTATGGTACACTTCTTTGTGTATTTGTAGTAAGTTTTCATTTTCAAACGATTCTTCACAACTGATGCAGTAATACATGACGTAGGTGTGCTCTCCACAAAAGTTGCAGTAATAATAAGAACCACTCTTAAACTACCCCTATTTATAGCACTACCCCCACCACTTTTTCTGTATTAAACACAAAAAGTGTTAATAACAGTTAAATTTCTTATATTTCAAAACTCCTAAGTGTCAAGGTCAAATAATGCAAGTTTAAAAAAACATCTAAGTGCCAAATAATGCAGGTATTAAAAAAATCTAAGTGTCAAGGTCAAATAATGAAAGTTTTAGAAAAAATCTAAGTCTCAAGGTCAAATAATGGAAGTTTTAAAAAAAATTCTAAGTCTCAAGGTCAAATAATGGAAGTTTTAAAAAAATCTAAGTGCCAACGTCAAATAATTTAAGTTCAAAATAATACATATATTATGCGTCGTAAGTGTGATCATCATTGCTGTTGTTTAAATATGTTATTTCCAAATCGTTATCGCTTTCATCTTCCTCCATGTCCGATGCCGGAAACAAACGTCGCCGAACAAGAGCATGTATATATTGTACTGGATCATAGTTAATTGTTACAACATGTGTTAACGGTGTTTCTTCGCCTATTGCTACTGGTACTTCCAAAATATTTTCTTCATCACTTGTAGCATCAGACGTAGCATCGGATGTAGCATCGGATGTAGCATCAGATGTATCTTCTACTGGAATCAAACTATTTTCAAAAATACTTTCGTCATCCGTTAAGTCTTCTGGTTCAACTATTTTATATATTTTTTCACAAATTGTACATCCAAAAGGAAAATTGTTGTCTGTTGGAGGCATTATAAAAGAAACTTGATATTGTAAAATAAATGTTGAAGCAAATGTTTGAAAATTTTTCTAAGTCCGAAAGTATTAATTATTAGGAAGTTTTACAAGTCCAATGTAAAGTAAAAATAAAGAAAGAAGTGTTGTTGCCTGTTTAAACATTTGCAAAAGAATGATAGGTTTGAAAATTTTTCAAAGTCCTAAAATATTAAATATTGAGAAGTTTTAACACTTAAAATATTTACAAATCCAATGTAAAGTAAAGAAAGAAATGTTGTTGCCTGTTGGAACAATGGCAAAAGAATGATGGAAACCAAACCCGCAGTAAGGGTCCTGTGGTTTGGGAGGGGGTAAGCGAGGAGGGGGGATGACCTCAAGCCGAGTTGGGGTCCGGGATCTGCGCGTGTGGTTCGGCATCAGTTGCTCGCTAGACAGTGAGGTGGTAACATGTTCAGAAGGCGCCCTGAACATTTTATCATTTTTGCTGTTTGGTGAAAATATCTTGGTGTTATTTGTATAATAACATCTTGACGTAGGACTGATTAATTTTAAGGCATGGTAGTTGTTTGTGCTTGTAGATACCCTAGGGTTTGTAGTTTGTTTTTAATTTGCTGGTTTGGTAGTTAGTATTATTTTAAAATCTTTCTTTTACTTACAATATATTTCTGCCTGGAATGTTTAAATTTAAAGTAAAATTTTTGTTTTTAGGAATGTTATATGATATGTTTTTAATACCTTTCTATTCCAATTTCCTTTTTCCAACAAGCTTGTTGAGGGCATTCCCTCTCTTGTCTTGTACTCCTTTTTAGTTAGGGACACCTTTCAATTCCAATTTCCTTTCCTTTTTTCCTTCCATCTTTTGCATGGTAAAACCAATAATGGTAAAACCGGCAACCGCTTTTGTAGTGATTACGCTCACCAAAGCGGGTCACTTACAACCTCTATACGTGCTGGATGGGTAGTTCGCCTACCTCCGGAGTTTCGCTAGACCTCAGTTGTTCTGCGTCGCTAATGGCGAGACACTGGCTCCTTTAGTGTTGGGAAATAAAAAACATATTTGTATAACATTTTTTCCTAAATTTAATTAAACAACTTGCTATTTCAAAATAACATTTTTGTTTTAGCTTAGCGTTGTGCGCTTATGGTGAGGTGTGTGAGTTCGCTTACGTGATGATCACACTGTAATCATGATGTGCAGCGCTGGGCTGTCTAGCTATTTTTTTTAAACTAAATTTTATTTCTTTATTTTTTTATTTTTATTAATTCTTAAACTCTAGGCAGATTGTATTGTAAATTAGCTTTTCTTCTTTTAGGTTTCCGGGGGTGTACGGTTCTGTCAAACCGTACACCCCCATTTTCTTTTTAGTTATCGAATGACCTTGACCTACTTATTTTCAAGGTCAACAAAATGACTTAGCGAAAATTTCTAAGTCTCAAGGTCATTTATATATAGGTAGATTTAGCTTTTCTTCTGTTAGGTTTCTGAGGTGTACGGTTCTGTAAAACCGTACACCTCCATTTTCTTTTTAATTATTGAATGACCTTGACCTATTTATTTTCAAGGTCAATAGCAGTTAGCGAAAATTTATAAGTGTAAGAAGTAGGTCAAGGTCACCAAAAAATACCCTATGAACGGGGGAATAGACCGCTAAGTAATTCTTTTAGAATTACAAAGTGGTCTATTCCCCCGCTCCTATTTTTTTTTTATTTCATTTTTACACTAACCTCTCAGTTTTAACAAAAGGAGGTATTTGTTGTGCGCACTGCATAATGTTTGATTTACACAACACATCTTTTACCCTTTTTTAATAATATACGAACATTGTTCTTTTTTAGGACTAGATTGTAAAAAGTAAAAAGTCATTTTGTTATCCCGCTTTTATAAGAAATTAACCCTCCATTGTAAATTTTGAAAATAGGTCAAGGTCATTCAAAAATACCCTATGAGCGGGGGAATAGACCGCTAAGTAATTCTCTTGGAATTACAAAGTGGTCTATTCCCCCGCTCCATTTTTTTTTGTCTTGTGTTTAATTTGACCATTTAACTTTATCAGATGGAGATTTTCTTTCTAAATAATAATGAACATTACTGATATTTGGAATTTGAAGATTTACTGGTAATTTGAGCAAGTAGAGTTCATCACAACATCTAAGAACAACATCCCTGTTACTGATCTTTTTTACAAAAACATATTTGTGGTTTAATTTCAATCTGTTGATTTTAATTCTTTTATAGTTTTCAATTTTTTCTGGCAATTCACTTTTGGAAGGTTCAATTTTGACTTTTTTAGAAGGTTGAATTTTGACTTTTTCGGAAGGTTCACGTTTGTTATGCAAATTACACAATTTTTCACCTACACTACACAACTTCACACACCTTTCACCTTTGTTCGCTCCTTTTTTTAAAATATGAGCACATTGTTCTTTCTTAAAACAGGATTTTCTTAATTTTTGAAGTTTTTGAAGTTTTTCAGAAATTTTTTTAGGAGATTTTTTTGGTGAAGATTTTTTTGGAGAAGGAGATTTTTTCGGTGAAGATTTTTTTGGAGAAGGAGATTTTTGTTTCACAATAGAAACAACAGATGATGATGATGTTCTTGATGACGAGGAAGAAGACCTGGACGAAGACGAAGTGCCTGCCATAGCGCTGGATCCTAAGAAAGTAAAGATTACTCTGTTTACCCTGCCTTTATAACAGCTCCCCACCCATTTACCCCCTCTACTTTTCGACGTCAAAAAAATATTCATCCAAGCTTTCTAACACTGGCAAGGAAACAGTTTCAAAAGGTTGATACAAAATTTCATAAATGTCTTGGTTTAAATTTTGCGAAGTTTGAAGATATTCTTCTATTTCCTGTACAAATTTCTGTTCGAATTGTTGGAATTCTTCTATATCCTGTAAAAATGTCTGTTCGGATTGTTCAAATTCTTGTTGTTCTAAGTTAAATGTTGGTGATTTTAAGTCTTCTTCCAATTTTTTAATGTAATCTATTGCATTTTGAACTATAGATTGTCTGTTAATTTTTTTTTGTTTTTGACTTTCCGGTACAACTAATTTTAATTTTTCAAAAGCTTTTTTTAATCTGTGTTGTCTTCTTTGTTCCCTTCGGTTTCTACTTAATCTTTGATCAATCAGGTATTTTAGGAAAGATTCCATAACGTTTTGTTGATTCAAAATGTAGCAAACTATTAATTCTATAAAGCTTCTATCCGCTCAATATATAGTGGAAACCCGGGGGGAGGGGGAATCACCTTCGCCATCAAGGTGATTGGTACGTATTTAAAGCTTTGAGGTTTGCATAGCCAGACCATAACTATGAGCTCCTTGTACGAGTTGTGTCTGCAGCGTATCTGCACCGATAACCCTATGCTCCGGCATATCAGAAGGGTGTCAGAGCCGCTGCCGCCAATTTTGCAAGGAGAGCTCATTTATGAGCATAAAAGACGATGCGTCTACAAAACCAAAATTTGGTTTGAAGGGCCAAATGTTGGCAGAATATGTGCCGTATGTCACATGGTACGTTTTTTCATTAACTGCATTGTTTATTTTGTTAACAATATATTATTTTTTTTAATTTCTTTAAACTAATAATTTTTTTTTTTCAGGCGCTTCCTCTTGCCGGCCCGGGGGACGAGCTTTATCGAACTATTGCTTATAGAAGCGGAATAATTGGGTATAAACTACAAATGCCGGCACCTCAAGAAAAATGTCATCTCTGCAATTTCTGCCCCCTGGCAAAATATGAAATTAATTGTATGTGTTTATAAACACATATAATTATGAGAAATTAAATAGGGACGGGGAACAGAGCAGTTTGTGGTCTAACCACTTACTGCTCTGTTCCCCGTTCATAGGGTATCTTCAGATGACCTTGACCCACTTTTAAAACTTTATGGTGGGGAAAATGTATATATAAACCGTGGATTATATGAAGAGGCATCACTTCCCTCACCGATAATCATGGAAAGTTTCCGTATGTTTTACAATGTTTTTTGCACTCCTCAACAACATATTCAATTTATGTTAAATTTAATCCATGTCCTCCAGAATATTAATTTTCTTACGATTAATGTTACTGGGGAAAGAATGGTAAATTTAACATATCAACGTTTATTAGTTACCATCAACCCTTTCGTAGATCCGAATTGGTTTTCAACACTTGAAACATACATTGATACTATGGCTTTTGAACAAGGATTCCATTATCTTTGGGTTGATGTAGATTACATCAACTTTCAAAATGAATCAGATGATGATGGATATGATTCTGCCACATAAAAGTAGACATTAACGGAACTTCTCCCCTTGCCTTTTAGGAAAAAAGAGAGGAACAGTGTTAATTAATAACACTGTTCCTCTCTTTTTTCCGCTTAAAGTTAAATGACCTTGACCTACTTATTTTGAAGGTCAATTGTAACTTAGTGAAAATTTTCTAAGTCCTAAGTAGGTCAAGGTCATTTAAATCTTAGCGGAAGAATGAAAAGAATAGCTACCAACATGCATTGTTGGTATCTATTCTTTTCTTTCCTCCTAGAAAACCCCTTTAGTCCGTGTCAACTTTGATGTGAATTTTTGTACAAAATTGTACATAATAAAGGACCCATGTTTCGAGTCCTTCGTAATCCATAGAATCCGAAGTGCAACAGATTTTTGTACCGTCTGCTTTAACAGCTTCAAGTACTCCACTAATACACTTCAGATTGCTATGATACGTTCTTATGTACCATAGTACTTTTTTGGCTTCGACAAAGTTGTGCACAGCACTAAAGATCATGAGGGATTCCATGGCAAATGTAACCACAAGACTACAGCACACCTTATATATACTGTGAGCCCAAGGCTATAGCCTCGATTTTTGAGTTTTTGCGTCATAACTTTTATACCGTTGGTTTTATCAAAAAATGTTACTGGACCTTTTTTGTTTGTCTTTTAATTTCGCTTAATTTGACTACCCGCACGATAGATTTGGAGCATTTTTGTTATATCCACTGCCTATAGCCTCGATTTTTGAGTTTTTGCGTCATAACTTTTATACCGTTGGTTTAATCAAAAAATGTTACTGGACCTTTTTTGTTTGTCTTTTAATTCTGCTTAATTTGACTACCCGCACGATATATTTGGAGCATTTTTGTTATATCCACTGCCTATAGCCTCGATTTTTGAGTTTTTGCGTCATAACTTTTATACCGTTGGTTTAATCAAAAAATGTTACTGGACCTTTTTTGTTTGTCTTTTAATTCCGCTTAATTTGACTACCCGCACGATGGATTTGGAGCATTTTTGTTATATCCACTGCCATCGTGTACGGCGACGCAGTTCTAAAGTTGAACGGCGACGAAATCAAGTAACCGGTTTTGCCGGGGGGATGCGGGGGGTTCCGGGGGGAGGGGGGAGGGGGGGGGGAGGGGGAGGGGAGGGGGGAGGGGGGGTAGGGGGGGGGGAGGGGGAGGGGGGAGGGGGGGAGGGGGGGAGGGGGGGAGGGGGGGAGGGGGAGGGGGAGGGGGAGGGGGAGGGGGAGGGGGAGGGGGGGAGGGGGGAGGGGGGGAGGGGGGGAGGGGGGAGGGGGGGGGGAGGGGGGGGGGGTTTCGCGGGGGGGGGATATAACAAAAAATGCTCCAAATCTATCGTGCGGGTACTCAAATTAAGCGGAATTAAAAGACAAACAAAAAAGGTCCAGTAACATTTTTTGATTAAACCAACGGTATAAAAGTTATGACGCAAAAACTCAAAAATAATAATAACCAACGCGAAAACTAAACTCACCATCAACAGAAATTAAAACATTTACAAAACCCAAATGTTAAAAATAATAATTATTTAATAAAAGATACAACACAAAACTAAAATCTTAGGTTATTTAAAACTTTAACAAAATATTTAAGTCTCAAAAGTAGAGTTTTAAAATCAATCAATATATAAGTCAAACAAGTAAGTCTTTTGAAATTAAAATATCTAAGTCTAAAAAATAGATCATTTAAAATAATTCTAAGTCCGAAAGTAGAACAATCAAAACTAGGTCAAGGTCATTTAAAAATTATAAAAAAAGGGGGGTGGGGAAGCGTGGGGGTCCCTACCTTATTCTACTACTTTATTTCTATACTACTTTATTATAACTTATGCTACCCCTTAAATGCTATCATGCATGCGGTTACGGTGTGATCATCACGTAAGCGAACTCACACACCTCACCGCCCTATCATATCTTAACCCCTACCTAACGTTCCCCCTATTCTATCTTATACTATGTAATATTACAGTTACGGTGTGATCATCACGTAAGCGAACTCACACACCTCCCTATAATATTACACCTAACTTAATATTACAGTTACGGTGTGATCATCACGTAAGCGAACTCACACACCTCACCGTAATATTAACCCTGACAATTAAACCACGCAGGAAATGGAAAGGTAGGTGGATTGCCATTGCGACCGACTATTATAGGAGGGCGCCTCTCCCACAATAGCCGAACGCAGTGTGTGCTTGACATAAGCCACCCCACACACCATGGCGAACATTACGTTACAGCATAACCCTCCACGTAAGCGGACCAGTTACACCTTCACCGTAATGCCAAAGAGAAACGTTGCGCGCTTGCTTATATCAGCGAGCTCGAGACTCGACCTCGCTAGCGAGCCTTGACTAGTAGGTCAACGTGTCGCTCTGCCGAGGCCGGTAGCCTTGGCCGGGTCGCTAGCCACCGCTCTCACAACTTCGTCTGGCCTACTTGGACCTGGTCACTACCTTGACTACAAGGTTGTTGTGTGCCTACTTGGACCTGGTCACTACCTTGACTACAAGGTTGTTGTGTCTGCTGCCTATAAGAACCCCATTCGCCCGCCTTGTGTTATTCTGCCACTCGCCACCATCGCTGTTACTATCCATTCCCACGTTTTTTCTATTTCATTATATCCATTTTATTATTTCCTTTATCTAATTATGGACTCCTCATCTGCCTCTTCATCCTGCCCTATTCTTCTGGGTCTGCTCAAGAAACCTCTGATGAAGCAACATTCCATCCCGGTATCGATCAGCCTTTCTGCAATCAACGATTTTATTCCGCAAAAATCTTCTACTCCCGTCCTCTCCTCCTCCATTAACGAAATAATAGCTGATGCTGTTAATGAAGATCAACCCCAATTATTTCAGAATCCCACACCAGTTACAGAAACATCAACGCCGCAAATTGAAGAGATTCCAATCGCTCCAATTTGTGACGACATTTCAACTGAAGACTGGATGGAGTTGTGCGGACTGCACCCTTCTTCTACCCCCCAACAAATTCAACCCGCACCAATCAAAGAAACCCCCACCCCCCAAACAATTCATCCCGCACCAGTAAAGAACATCAGGCTAAAGGAATTAAAGAAAAACAAAAAATATAATCTGTACAGAATTGAAGAAAACAAAATTTATATCTACAACGAGGAGAGGACGAAAATTTATATCCTCACAACTCCAAAAACCAAACCACCACTTGTCCCGACAGATCCAAAATTTTTACTAGTAACAGCGGAGGGTGGAAAATTGAGAATAAATATATTAAATTAAACCTTATATTCCTTCCCCTTCTCAATCAAAGTCCACCCTGGTGGCAAAATCGGCCCTTCTAAGGGCCACCCTAAGACTTTCAAATTTAGGCTTAAGTTAGGGCCTCAACCCTTGGTGACTACAAGCGGTTCATATACCTCTAAGTCCCAAAGGTTGAGTCAATAGCGGGGGGCTTTCGCTAAAGCCTCAACCCTTGGTGACTAACAAGTGGTCTGTGTACCACTAAGTCACAAAGGGTTGGACGCTAAAGCCTCAACCCTTGGTGACTAACAAGCGGTTCACATACCTCTAAGTCCCAAAGGTTGAGTCAATAGCGGGGAGCTTTTGCTAAAGCCTTAACCTTTGGTGACTAACAAAAGGTCCGTGTACCTCTAAGTCCCATAGGGGCTTTCGCAAACCACCCCTTGTTAGTCACCAAGGGTTGATACTTAAACTTAAGCCTAAATTTGAAAGTCTTAGGTCGGCCCTTAGAAGGGCCTTTTTTTGCCACCAGGGTGGACTTTGGAGGTGGGAAAAGGTTTTACTCGGTAATATTTATGTTTAACTTTGCACCTTTTTTATTTATTATCAAGTGTCGAGGGTTAAGGGGAATAGGAATTTTTTTGGGAATGTCAATGACATAAATTTTGGTTTTTTCAGAATTAAAAATGAAAATAGAAGAAGATAAATGTCTTAAGATTTCATATTTTCGGTTAAGTTTCAGTTTTTTTAGATGAAATTTTTGCTGGGGTACGTTTGAAGATACAGGTGATAGAGGTGGTTTGGTGCGAATTTTGGGTGGTTCGGTGCGAATTTTGGTGCCGGTAAGAATGTTTTTCCAAACTTGCTGAAAAGGTTTTCGAGCAATAGTGGTTGTAACATCATACCAATCACGATTGTTGTTCGATTGAATAATTCGTACCCCAAGCAGTTGAAGATAGGAAAACCAGTTATACCAAATCTCGGTATACTCGGAGCGGTTCATTGTGAAATTGAAGTAGGTGTTGTTAGGACGGTGGCAAAGGAAAGAATAACTTGTCGAGTGTAGAGTGTAGAGTGTGTTATACAATCAAGGACAGGTGTGCCGGGTGATGCAGCAAGGACGACGACCTGTATTCGCCGGCCGGCCGCAAGCGAAAGTGCGGCGCAAGGTCAACCAGTTGTATTGCTAACTGGTCGGCAACAAGCGAAAGCATGCGAGGTCAAACCCGGCCCACTCGGTCTCGTTTATCTTTTAAAACTCGCATGATAGGGTTTGCAAACATATTAATTCAAATATGTTGTAAAAAGTTTCTTACGATATTTTGTTACAAATATTTTTAAGGCAAATGTTAAGAAACCATGTTTCTATTTTTAATCGCAACTACAGTTTCGATTTCTTTAACTAAATATTATAACTAAGTATTAAGGTAATATAATAAAGTAGCATCTTTAAAAATATTGTAACTTGTACAAAGTTAAATAAATATTTTAAGCCAAATGTTAAAAAAAAACAATTGTTTAGTACTGAGATGTTCACCCTACAACACCTACGTTAGAACTAACACTACAAATCCAAAAATTGCGAGGAGTCTCTTATGGTGGTGGGGGGAGGGCAGATGTTCCGAGCTGCACATGTCAAGGGAGGTTGCAGCGCCGCTGCTGACACATCAGTTTGCTAGTAGAACTGGCAGAGTAAACATCTAAATAAACATGAGTTCTGTTTTATATGTTTCTTTTATTAAAGATGGACTTTGCATTGAAACGCAAAGTTTTCCTATTGATGCAGATCCTATACAACAAATTTTAGTACATCCTCCAGAAAGTTATGATTCCATCTACATTTCAGTGCAAGAAACAAACGACCCCCCACCACCAACAACTACTGATGCACAGTAGGACACGGCTACCACACGTCATTAAAGCTTCAGCTCTTTACCCGAGCACACATGGACTCTGAGCTTCAATATAATACTGTTTCTTCTACATCTACACCAACTTCCGAACAATTACCTACTACAAATGAAACTACTACAAGTCTACAAGTAAATGAAATTTCATCAACTGTTAGTTCTGATGCGCAAGCAATAATGTTATCATTAATTGGTTTCGACTAAAAATTCAACAATGGAAGAAGAAAGAAATTCGCTACTTTACAACTTGGTTTTTGTGAACCCGTCGAAATTTATTATTTGCCTACTTTCATTTTTATGTGGTTACAATTTTGGTTACCTTGTTCAGGAAATGCTAACAGATAAAAAGGAAGAACATTCGCTATATTTTAAAGTTTATGTTTATGTAATTGCATCTTTATTTGGATACTTTGTAGCAGGATATTTTCTTGTTAATTTGTCAATTCCATTTTTTACATGGTATTTTAACAGACGTGAAAATCAACAAAACAACAGTTTGTAAAAAGAAACAAAAATTATCTTGCATTTTCGGATCTTCCGAAAATGCAAGATCTTTTTTAAAAACATCCCCAAAAGACCTTGACACACTTCCGGCCATTTAAAATTTAAATACCCAGCACAGCAGGGCATTTAAACTTTAAATACCCACCTACAACACGTCACAGCTACGTCACAGCTGATGACGTCACTTCCGGTCACGTGACCGGAAGTAGCTGTCAAAAAATTGACTGCCTGTCAAAGTTTGATTGGGCCAGAAACGCCACATCGCCACTACTCATAAGGGTACTCAAATTAACGGAAATTGAGAGGTGAACAATAAAAACAGAGAATTTTCATGATCCAACATACAATAACAACAAAAATCAAAAAATATCAAATAAGTTGATAAATGATTTTTGTAAGGTCGTTTTAGGTTATGTAAACATTCATTTTGTAGGAATTAGGTTTATTATGTATGGTCATGATAGTTAGGATTGGATGAGGTCAGGTTTAGTTAGCTAAGGTTAGGTTAGGTTATATTATGTTAGGTTAGGTTACATTGTGTGAGGTTACATTAGGATTTCTTTAAAATTCTTTAGTAAAATTAGATAAGGTTGGGAAAGTGAAAAAATTACATAAAAATATAACTATAACAATAACAAATACAAACATTGCCATTAAAACCTATCTTATTTAAACCTAACCTCTCCTAAGCTATCCTAACCTAACCTAACCCTTACTTATCTAAACTAACTTAATGTATCACAACCTAAGTTTAGCTACCACAAATCAAGCAAAATCATAAAACATTAACCAAAAAAACCTTTTTGTCCAAATCTACCGCTTTTCTGACTTTTTTTCTGTAATTCCTTTAATATACATCGGATATTAAAAATTCTTGCATATTCCTATTTAGCTTGTTCTCCCGGTTAATTTGAGTACCCACATGACCCATTTCCGAGGTGAAAATTCATTTCGGGTTTTCCAATTTTCCGGCATTTTCCGTGGAAAAAAATTATCATTTTTAGAATCAGGGCATTATTTCCTACATTTTGGAAAAAAAATCAATTTCGGGAGGAGTACCGGAAAGTAAACATTTACTGAAAAAACTATTCTTAATTCTGCGGCCGCGATATACAGTTGGATTGTCATTACACCAAATGTGCTTGGCGAGATCGTCACTTACAGCCGTGATTATGCAGTATAACTGCCCATTACACACCCTACAGCCTATATGCTTTACGATTGTCACATTTAGGCCACAATTAGGCAGTGTGATTGCTAAATACACCCGATATGCTTTGCGAGTGTCATTTACGGCTGCAATTAGGCAGTGTGATTATAAACTATACAGTAGGCCTATTTGTGCATTGCAATTTTCACTAGCAAAATTGTTATAGACGATAAAGTATGTTCAGAAGAGTCGGATTTTCAGATTAGCGGGATTCGGAATAGCGGGACTCTACTGTAGTACCAGGCAAAATTAGGGACAGGTGCAAGTCTACTGCTCCCAACGCTATAGGGTTGCGTGGCTTGAATCCGAGTCATCCGCGGCCAATGCATTGCATGTACTACATAGCCTAATACAGCTTTAAAAACTCTTTTGTCAGTTTTTTTTAAACCTAATATAATACAGCTTTAAAAACTCTTTTGTCAGTTTTTTTAAACCTAACTTTTATGAACAAGTTGTGATGTAGAACTATCATGAAATAAAGGCAACATCAACGCTGACTTGCAATTTATTTGAGATTAGGTTTGGGCGCTTGAAGGCGTGAACTGTTTTGTTGCAATGTATGACAAAGAAAAGATGGATAACATCCTGTCAATTATGTGGAATACATTAAACTAAAAATAATAGATCTAAAGGCTAACAAGAGGGGGGAATGGCGAATTACTCAATTAAATTAAGGCTACAGCTAGATTCATAATATATTAATTTGATTTGAGACTTACAGAAAAATTCAGAATTCTACCGAAACAATTACCAAATGCCAAATTTCCGATGCCTAAAAGAATTTTTGCTAGTTTTCTATTTTAGACTTCTAGCTTCTAGGTTAAGGCACAGAAGAATCAGATACTTCATCTGTGGTTGGTTAAGCCAAAAGCCAAGCCTAAAGGGGCTTATAGACGGGGATAGTACTAGCTGCTAGTAGACGCGTAATGTACTAGCCGCTAGTTACTAGCTGCTTACTATCCCTGTCTAAATACCTACTCGCCTTTGCAGGTGCGAATAGTTACTCGCGGCGAATAAAATCAAACATGTTCAATTTTACTCGCCACTAGCACGCGAGTAGAGATCACGTGACCTATTCGCCGCTAGTACTCTCCTGGTCTAAACACGAACTCACGTTCACTCGCCAGTTGGAGTGGCGAGTAAATTCATCGTCCGACTTGTTAGCGCTCGTTGACAACAATGACAACAATGTGACTCGCCAGGCTAATAGCTGCGGAAATTAGCGGCGAATACTATCTTCGTGTGTACGGCTACTATCTGTCAGTTTTACTAGCGGCAAATACTAGCGGATATTATTAGAAGCTAGTACTATCCCCGTCTATAAGCCCTTTAATGGCCTAATTTCCGTTCCACCGGTTCCACGACGCCCAGGGTTTTACAATTACTAAATACCATATACTAACTACTATATACAACCATTGAATATTAAGTGTTAATAGAAGTTACACGCAATGTTAATTTTTGAAGCCAAAAATTTCGATCAGCTGTTGGACGTTGGACGCCAGCTGTTAAAAACGAGAATAAGAAATACCCTTTCTGGCTCGTGAATTCCCATTTTATCCCTCTGCATTACGGGCATTACCCTGCATTATTCCCGTTTTATCCCAACTAACCAAGCCGCACATGCGCAGAACAACGCCATTAGATTCATGTGTTGTCGTCTGCCCGGTTTTGTTTACGTTCCAGTTTTAAGTTTAATTATGTCCTCTCAATCAAACGAAACGTTAAAATAACGATAACTCCAGTTCACATGGTTAAAATTATATCGGCATCAAATCGTGGTCGTGGTTATTGTAGGTTCAATTCAAAATTAAATTCTTTTTGCCTCTTCTTTACGAATAAAAAACTCTTGGGCGTCGGATAACTTACTCGTTTTCAACTCGGGAAGCAATAAGGGATTAAGTTTAGAATGGGTAGTAATAAAACCATGAAACAGGATTGTTTTAATTATTTAGTTCCTAGTTATAGTTATTAATCAAAATAGGTGTGCCTTGAACCAAAACCATCAGCCTTAAATAATTGGTGGGCATAGTCAACTGTCAGTTTAGACTGCATTACCTCTCCAAATTTGCCAACTCTTAAATTACCGGTACCACAACCCAAGTGAAAAAAATTTGAGTTTTCTGGCCCAGTTCTGGCTTCTTCCAAAATTGGCCAGAACTGGCCAGATCTGGACCAGAACTGGCCATGTCTGGACCAGAACTGGCCAGGTCTGGCCAATTTTGGAAGAAGCCAGATCTGGCCCAGAACTGGCCAGATCTGGCCCATAACTGGCCAGATCTGGCAAATTTTGGAAGAAGCCAGATCTGGCCCAGAACTAACCAGATCTGGACCAGAACTGGCCAGAACTGAAGAAATGTGAACAAAATTTGGAATATTGGAAATGTTACTGTATAAATAAAGACAAAATATAAAGGAAAACATTTATTCGATGAAAACTTAATACATAAATACTGTTCTTATAATCCTTATCCTAGCTCCTACACCTCTTCACTTCCTCAGCTCGCAAAGGCCCGCTGAGAGTTTTTTTTAACACACATGTCATCTTCAATCCTTAATTTTCTCTTCGAAGCAGCTACCTTAGCGAATTCTGCAACAAGAGCATTTATTAAAGGGAAAGGGCAAGTAAGGCCACTCACTTATCACTACAGTTAGTAAAATGTTTCTTAACATATAAATGCAAAGCAAATTACATTAAAAAAAGACAAAAATGCAACATTTAACATAATTAATCTACTATAAAAGAAATATTATATATACAAAAGTTACATTTATTTATATTTATTTAATCCATCTATATTTTTTGTCCTTTATCTGTTAATCATGAACTCTGACATTGTATTCAAAGTGCTATTTGCAAAATCTTACAGCTGAATATAGTATTTCAAATACTCCTGCTTGCCAGCAGGATTCAAAATAGTTATTCCCGCCAACCGTTACTCAAGATTTTTTAAATTTGTAATTTTGGGTTTTTGGTGAAGTATTTTTTTCCTAAATACTGAAATAGCAACTTCAATTCACAACATCAACCTCAAACTTTCTTACCAACCGTCTTTTTTTAATTATTCCTAATGTTTTTGGTCTTATTTTTATTATTTGCAGAGCAACCCAGCGGACGCACAGGCAGTACCTGCCTATGTCTGCCGATTTCCTGGACTTTTATTTTTAATTAAATGCTACAAAAATTATGTCTTTTTTAGTTTTATTTCATCATTTGTGAAACACTTTGTGTTTATTAGCATATTTATTACTTTGTATGTAGGCTAGTAGCTTATTTTTGTACGGAATAAACTTTTCATTCATTCATCACACTATTCATATACCACACCTGACCTAACCTAACCTTGCTGTATAATCGTTATAGTAACTGTGATAACTAAAAAACTATTAACTGTAAATTGATATAACACATCTAAAAGTAGTTTTTGTATGTTATACAATTCAAATTCAAAATTTCAAGTTCGAGAGAGGTAACTTACTGGAGTGCAAAACACAGGTAATAACAAAAAAAATAGGCTACATGTAATAATGAAAAATGAACAATATACAATACCAAACTGGTAGGAGTTTCATATCTGACCTTCTGCCGTTCGTTCCTATAGCAGACAATTCAACATCTGATTATCACCTAAGAAATCAGTGTCGAACGACCTATCAAGTTCGATGTACTGTTTGATGGACAGAACTTGACATCTGATTTCTTTGTACAGTATAACATTAGATTGTTTTGTTATTCTGTGAAAATACATTTATCCATAGTATTTTAGTATAAGATAGGGGATAATGAAAAATAAGGTAGGCTAGGTTGTGTTTAGTAAGTTAACTGTAGTAACATTTTAGTTTAGTTTTTAATTTTGATATACATAATTTTAGCTGTAGGCCTATTACATTTATGTTTGGTATGATTTATTATTCATGAGAGAATAATCGAATAATAAAATTGACAATGGTTTTGGTTATTCTTTGTTATCAACGTTTCTTCATTACTGACGGTTGTTGAAACAGTACAACAGTTCATCGGTTGAGTTAAACACGATAGGTTGATAGTTTATATTGGATTGGTTAACCGATACCCGAACTGAGTACCGAAAACAAAACTGATCCTCGCCCATGTAAATTCCTATTGAGAAGTCCAGTTATCAAAACCTAATCATTAAAGGTAAACAATTGATGATAAACATAACCTAGAAGATCATATATGAAACTCTACCAAACTGGTAATAAAGTAGGGGGCAGAGCCTATAGCATTAAATTAGAAACTCACCATTCTTTCCAAACCTTTTCCATACATAAGCTTTCCACATAAATCGAACTGCTTCATTCATTCTGGATTCCGATCGCAAATTAATTGATTTTCCGATTTTCCTCACATATAGGAACTGTTCCGTCCTCTTCACAGTCAATTAATTAAAACATTGTAACAAAAATAACAGAAACAACTCAACTACCACAGATAAACTGAAATTGAAATCAAAACAGGCGGCAATAAAAGTCAAGGTGACGCAATCATGTCGATCGGATCGGAGTTAGCTAGCTGTGTTGCTGTGTTGTCGGATCGTCCAGAACCAGTGTTGCCAGATTAGCCAGATTTCAATTCAGACCATACTATACGTCATACCTACTTACTTACTTCCTTCGGAGGAAAATGTGGAGATGGAGATGATATTCGTGTCTATGTTATAAACTTCGTGAGTAAGTAATGTGCCAAACTCCGGGAATAGGTCATATGGGTCAAAATAAATGAAAAATGCAGATAAAATTTTGTTCCAAAAACGCTTTGTTTACTACATATACGCCATTTTGTATTTTTTACGAAATATTTTTTATCTCCGAGGTTTTTCAGTTGATTTTTTTAAAAACTCGTTATGTACCTGTATCTATTCAAGGTAAGTTTATTTAAAAATAATTAGCATGATCAAACAGTAAATTCCATAATGGCGGCCGTTTAAAATCTTTAAGTTGAAATAACGAAGAAACGGTAAATACATTTTACAAAAGAAACTAAACAAAAATAATTTTTAGACAATTTTATTTACAATCTAAGGGCACAAACTTTTTGAGAATCGGTGTATAAACAACTGAGTTATGGTCGAATTTAGCTAATAAGGCAGCATAATTTGAAGCAAAATAGTCCATTGATGCGCTGAGCCATGCGCCGAAATAGACAAATAATTATGCTGCCTTATTAGACAAATTCGACCATAACTTGGTTGTTTATAAACCGATTTTCATAATTTGGTATCATAAGATTGGAAATAAATTTTACTAAATATTGTTATTTTGTTATTTTTTGTAAAATGCACCGGTTTTTTTGCTATTTCAATTTAAAGATTTTATACGGCCACCATTTTGAAATTTACTATTTGATCATACTGATTATTTTTTCATAAACTGACCTAGTTCTGGCCCAGATCTGGCCAGTTCTGGCAGAGATATAGCCAGTTCTGGCCCAGATCTGACCAGTTCTGGCCCAGATATTGCCAGATCTTGGCCAGAACTAGCCAGATCTGGGCCAGAACGAGCCAGATCTAGGCCAGAACGAACCAGATCTGGGCCAGAACGAACCAGATCTGGGCCAGAACGAACCAGATCTGGGCCAGAACGAGCCAGATCTGGGACAGAACTAGCCAGATCTGGGCCAGAACGAGCCAGATCTGGGCCAGAACTAGCCAGATCTGGGCCAGAACGAGCCAGATCTGGGACAGAACTAGCCAGATCTGGGCCAGAACGAGCCAGATCTGGGCCAGAACTAGCCAGATCTGGCCAGAAAACATTTTTCACTTGGGAATAATTCCAAAGAATATAAGATGTAGCCTAGTTTGTATTTCTTGTTGATGAAATGAATTTATAAAGTCCTCTTCTTGAAACAGTAGAGTCCTGCAAACCCGAAAAGTCTGCCAGAGCACTTTCGAGTTTTTAGAGAGGGCCTACCAAACTGTTTAGTTCTTTCTTAAGGTATGTTTTAACAGATTAGGCCTAAATTGATGAAGTTTAAGTTTTTAGTTTTTGTGTAATGTATGCTGTAGATGGGGTCTTCATAAGATTGACTTAAACTACCAGTCGAGTATTCATACTTTATTTTTACACCTCTCCCGAACAGTTAACCCTGAATCATTTTCACAGGTTAAAAATACTTATTCAGTCCACATGAACCCGTATTTGTGGGACTCTACTGTAAACTATTCTCATATCGAAGATGTTGGTTTATTAATTATAGGCCTAGGGAAGTCACACAGGGCCGATGGCGAGTCCTGCAATCCAGCTACAAGGAGGTCACAATTAATTGTTGTTAGGCCTAATTAAAATGGATGGCAAGGGCTCAGTTTTTCCTAATGAGGAATAACATTCGACCCTGCTAACACTCCCAATAAGGTACCCTAATACTTACAAGACCATAAATATTATCTGCATAAGTAACCAGTTTGCAATTGACTGGTGAAGTCGTGGTTTGGATCCAAAACTACATGTCTTTTAGTTGCGATTGGCTGTTAGACTATTGATTAACAGTACCGCCTATGGAACATTCACCTTAGTCAACCTTAGTCAGTTACATTCACTAGGCTATACTCACCTCTCATTCATGTTTGGCTTTAAATAATGCCTACCAAAAAAGGTCGCCATTTAAAAAAGGAATTAAGAATTATTTTATCATGTTTTCCATGGACCATATCCAAATTAGCTACACTTAAAAACATATAGAGGAGACTCACAATGGACTTCGGTGATGTCAAAGAATCAAAATGTTACACTTTAAGGAGTATATGGGATTTTGCATTAACTAAAGCATTAACAATACAGGGTGTACATATAAATCTCATAGATTTATTAAATACCTGATACTTAAACCATTGCACAGATAATTTATAGACTTTCATCATAAATTAGACACATAAAAATCCTGTAGTCGGCCTTGTAAAAGAAAAATTACTGTTATTGGATTAAAATCCAACAATGGTTCCCGATCTCACATACTGTAGGTGAGATGTGGTCCGCTAGGCTGCACCATTTCATCTTTTCGCAGGAGCGCTTTCTGCGTCTTGCCATTTTCAACTGCTGTACTCAACTGTATAGCAGTTGAAAATGGCAAGACGCTGAAAGCACTTCAGTAAAATATGAGCCCAACATCTCACCTACAGTATGTAATTTGATTTAGACCATTTTCTGTTATCTGACCTGACATATTGTGCCAGGTTACAGCAAGTTCATTCAATTGTCTTTTTGTTATTTATAGTTTTCAGGCCTAATTGACTATCAGCAATGGTGATCTCTCATGCCCCATTGTGTATTTTACACCAATTTATTTACATAAAACATCAACAAAAGTTGGTATGAGGCAAAAAAGCTGGGCTCAGCCGCTTTGGCTGCTTGACTAGTAAACCTTGCCGATGAATCACGTGCACTGTCAAGTCTCACAAACTGGACTCAATATGCACTTTGACCTTGTTGGATTTTGGAAATGTCGTGTTTCAAGAGTACGTTGTGGGGGATGGAGAATATACAAGAAAAGCTTTAAGGTGTAACATGGCAGAAACATTTATGGACTGAATAAAAGTGTAATTTATTTACAACAAATGACAGCAAAACATAATTAATGGCCTTAAAATAGAAATACTAAACAAAAATGTATTGTTCTAAATGCTAAAAAATGCACTTAAAGTAAAAATGAAGGTATCGAGTTATTTAAAGTGTCGAGTTAACGGTAGTAAAGTTTGTGAGACTTTAG
The DNA here is from genome assembly GCA_035578135.1 of Flexamia atlantica. Classification (NCBI taxonomy): domain Eukaryota; kingdom Metazoa; phylum Arthropoda; class Insecta; order Hemiptera; family Cicadellidae; genus Flexamia; species Flexamia atlantica. The sequence continues at coordinate 158,537 of JAQJVK010000010.1, forward strand.
GCCTAATATATTCTGCTGACCTTATTAAATTCCCATGGTAGCCTAAAACCATTAGAATATATAGATAAACAAGAGAAATTTATGAAATAATAACTCTCAGTGAATTGCTTTGACAAAAATATAATACAAGAAATAAATCATTATAAAACCATCAAATAGGACATAAACAAATTTACACCAAGAAGCAATATAAATAGTGGCGGTTTGATGTAATGAAAACTTCTTGCTTTTCAGTCTCAATCTTCATCATGCCCCAGTTTCCTGCAACAAATATAAGTTTAAATAATTAAAGTTGTAGCCTAAATAAAATCCTCTGTACAATGCAACAATTATACACATTGAGAGAGAAAAAAATTCAGAAAAATAGATGAGTTACAAAATAAAATATACAAAATGATTTTTATGTAGTTTTTTCAATGAAAACAGGATTAATTTGTGAATGTCGCAAAAGAGTGTGACGCAATATTTGTATTGATTGTCGTAATATGGAATGATGTGACCAAAATTACGAATGTCGCCTATTTCCCAGTTGGTCGACAACATAAGGGAAGGGGGGAAAACATGGCGGAAAGCGCCATGAGTCTAAACAACTATATCTCGTTAACGGTATGAGATAAAAAATCAGTAACAATGTCATTTTAAAGATAAAAATACTGCTAACAATAATGATTATTAGGTACAGGGTCATATCTTGGAAAAAAAATTATTAAATAATATGATTTTTTGAAATCTATGCTAAATAAGTAATTTTTAATAAAAATGAATACTTTAGGCATTAATATTACTTTAAGTCAACATTTTCTTTAAAGATATACTATTTAGAAAATTTCAATGATAACAGAGTAATTATTCCGCACAACATTTTTTTATCGCGTGAAATATAACATCCAAATTCTGTTTTGTGTTTGGAGGTGCTTTATAATACAAAATACAAAGTCCTATGCACTTAAATTATGTTATTTTAAGTCATAAAATAATTTCTGAATTATAAAAAGTAATGGCATTAAATACCTGTTAAAAACAGACAAAGGTATCTGTTACAAAGTTCAGAGAAAGACAAAAAATCTCATTCTTCCACCTGCACTGACATTTGTTTGTGTCATATTATTTATTGTCAAGTTATTGTACAAACATCCCAAGACAGTAGTCCTAAAACCTTACAAAATAATTTCAAAATAAGATAACTCTGAACAAAATGACACCGAGAGAACTTTGAGGGAGAAAATAGAATACCTGTTTCATTGACATCAGCAGCACTGTGCCCTGTTATATGCAACTCCTCGGGTGAATGGGGAACTAACTAAACAAAACATTTCTCACTCCTTAATATCAGCATAAAATGAGAAGCTTAATGCACATTCCAAGTTCAAATCACAGGCAAGAGATCATGGGGTGCTTGATATTTAATTGATATTCTTAACAAAATAATTTACTGCCATCAACTCAGTATAATTAAAGGGAAAACATCTAACAGGCCAGTTTAGAAGCCTTTATTATAATGTAATCTCATATTCATGGAATAGTTACTTTTTTTTATCATGAATATGTTCTAAATAAGATAAATTAGAGAAAATGTTGACTTAAAATAATATTAATGCCTAAATTATTAATTTTTCTTAAAAATTAGGCCTACTTATTTAGCAAAGATTTCAAAAGTTATATTATTTAATAACTTTTTTATTTTTCAAGATACAACCTCGGACCTACCAACCATTATTGTTGGCAATATTTTGTGATTAAAAAGATGTTTTGACCGATGTTCTATCTCCTACCGTTTTTGAGATAACTGGTTTGACGCATAACGTCCCCCACCATGTTTACCCCCCCCCCCCCCGCGTTATCGACCACGTTGGAAATTGGCGACATTCATAATTTTCAATACCTTGGTCCATATTATGATAAACAACAAAAATATTGCGTAACCCTTTCATGCATGCTCAACCCCCCTCAGCTCCTGGACTAAAAGCAAGTGATGTATTGATGGGGGCAAATGATCAAACTTTATTATAGAGGGGAAAAGTCAAATTTTTTGGGCCTAAACTTTGTTATGAACTTCCAGTAGTGGTGTAGTGGGGCCATAGCAGGATTTGAACATTGGCATTTCTGTTTTAAGTGGTTTAAAAGTAAAAAAAATCATCTCCAGACTTATTGTTACTCAACATAAATTATTATAAAAACACACTTAACTTATTCATGTTTTAAACGAGTAAAGTGGATCTTTATCTCATGAGCTTGCTCAAATACTCTCTTTCGCTCACGTGTCAATCAGTAATTTAGCCAAAAGCATACTTTAGTCCTCAGTAAAGGAAACAGCTTGCAAGCGGTTAAGTACTTTATCGCTTGCTTCTCAGTAAAATGCCTCGTGCTGTTTTACAATTAGTTTTCAGCGCATGAACTGACATTTGGTGCCCGGTCATAAAGATATTATATATATTGGGATGACCAAAATCAGCCCTGACCTGAAATAAATGTTAGGTTATGTTATAGAATTAAAAAAGGATAAAATCTGCTAATTTAACTTCATAAAGCAGTTTGAGTTATGTGCCAGCAGAACAACCCAAAGCATTGCATGAGTTCTTTTACACCTTCATCTCCTTATTGAATAATAAAATTAGAATGACTTTTAAATTTTTTATCAAATTTGCAGCATCCAGTAGTATAGTTCACTTACCTAAGTCTTTAAGTGAAAATGTAGTTGTTTTTAAAGAAGAAGCAAAAAGTTTTTAGATAATTCATTGATATTATACAACAACAATGTTTATCTTAACTGTTTATCTTAATGTTTTAATGATCACTGGCTCTCCAGCAGCACAAGGTACAGGCCACACTTGGGAGCCAAGGTACTCTATGTGTTAAACCATAGATAAAGGGATACTTTGTATCCCTTTATCTATGGTTAAACATAGATCCATAATACTCTAAGAACTTTAACTGTTCAGTAATCCATGGTATGGCCAGGGAAATATTGTCTGTATATAATTTTATTTTGACATAGTCCTAAAAAATCATCTCACCTATAAAGAATAAGTTAGGGTCAAGTGTACGCCCCAATCGTATCGTTATGACTTTGACTGCAGATAAAAAATAAAAGTAGATAGGTAGCCCACTAAAAAAATAAAATTTCTCTGCTAATGTTTTGGAATATTAGGATTTTCCTTTATTTTAATTATTTGATGTTCGGGGCATGCACTTTCCCTTAGGTCTGGGTTGCCCCCCCTAGTGTACCTTTGCATTGCATCTAGGTTATTTGGTGATATTTTGGGCAAGAGGATTATAGAGGGAAAAATATCACATCAAAATGACCTCTTTATGAACCTACCTGCCCACAGTAAAATGAATGAAAACCCAGTTTTATTATGAATTCCAAAGTAAATGGAATTCCCAATGATATTCAACTACTAAATATATTTTAAAAACACTGGGTCTTCAAGATCATAATGTGAACTGTGTTTTGGTTTCTAAACTGATCAAAACAATGTATTATATCAAAGAATGTGGTAGTCGGGCAATTTTTGTAAATCTCCGCTGGGTTAAGAAAATTATGTTTAGATTATTTTATATTAAATTTACAAATGTTTTTTAGGATTCGGGCATTACATAGTTTGCTTTGTTATCAGAATATTCATCATGTTTTTTTGAGGGGGGCATTCACTTGCCTAATGGGAAAAAGTACACTTGCTCCAAGAAAATTTTAACACAAATGAGTGTACAACCGCCTATCTCCCCCAAACTTACTTTTTAGGGCGATAATAATTTTATTTTTAGATTCCCTTAAATGATTCAGACCACCTAATTTGAAACAACTATATAATTGAACTTTTAATAATTTATCAAAAATCCAACAGCAAAAGAAGACATACTAGTCTAAATACACAGAAATAATAGGTAACTAGAAACTAATTTACTATCACCTGGGAGTTCACTTGCCCTGGACCACACCTACAGAGGAGAATTACACCTACCCTACTTGACCCTATTTTTTCAAAGTTGCTTAGGCCTAGTTTATTCTTGTTTCAAAATTACTTTTAATACAGAATGAATTTAAAGTTACAGTGTATCTTTTAAGTGCAAAATGTTCTGTGAGGCCACCCAAAGACAGGGGTGGATTTACATATGGGCTTAAAGGGCTACAGCCCAGGGCGGCAGAATTAGGGGGGCGGCAAATTAGAGAGAGAAGGGGGAAATAAAAAAAAGTGGAAGCAAAAGAATTTACTCAGCACCAGGGCCGGCGCACCCATTAGGTGAACTAGGCGACCGCCTAGGGCGGCACTTTCCCGGGGGGCGGCAAAAAATGAAGAAATAGAAAAAAATATTTACGTGAAAATAAATATTTTAAAATTCCATATCACTCAAGTGCAAGAAATATTGACAACGAAATAATTGTTGATATTTATTTTTTTAGTTCATTTATTTACGTTGCGTTGCGTTTAGTATAGCACTGAATGTCTCGCTGCCGCCCCTGGCACCGATTTCGCCGCGCGATGATGAGTCTGAGTCGAGCGAGCGCATGCGCTTATCAGCTGTCAGAGCCGTGTGCAACAGTGTGCCGCCACGCCATCGCGCCGCCCCTACAAACCCCCCTTCCCACCCCCACCCCCGCACCACTCGCACTTGTAAACAGACAACCTACTCGCCGTTGCGGATTGTGCGTGCCTAATTTGCGAATGTTTTTATCTTCATTGAGTTGTTTGTTCGGTGTGAAGTTTATAGTGAGTGTAAAGTCTTCACTTCATGGAAATATAAGGTATGTATTAATTTTTACTTTCACGTTTTGGTTGCGAATAGGAAAAGGATTAAATTTAATATTTCACATAACCTTATAAGCCTAACGTATGAATGATGAGACGAGACTTAAATTTAATAACATAAACATGCAATAAAATACCGGTAGTATAAGTTTTTCGTAGGCCTACTTCACTTCAGAAGGCCCTGTTAAAACTCTACAACTTTGTTTTATATTTCCTTAGTATTTTTTGCACGTTACTGTTGTGAAGTAAAACGTAAAACGGCAAAAACAATATTCAAATGTGATGTCTGTTTCTATAGCATATTGATTAGAACATTAAACTGTTTGAACTGAATTTAGAACTAGTTCTTTTCTGTTGTTACAGTATTAATAAATAAGATTAGGCCTAAATTTTAAAATATTACTGGCTGACGCTGAATAATTTGTTTTGCAGAATTACTATTGAAATAGGTATTTAAAATAAACATTCTCGCATAACGTACTATGAGGTTTCGGTTTCTATGAAATATAGGTCGTTTCTGAGTTTATAAGTTACTGTTTGTGTCTGTTTGCTTATATCGGGTTAACGCATGGCCGGATTTACATCGGGCTAAAACTCTATAAGGGGTTTAGCTTAGGCGGCAGAATTTGGGAGGAAGCAAATTTTGAGGGAGAAATATTAAAAGATGTAATCTTAAAAAACGAATTCAGTTTTGTGTTAATATTATACTTAAATTATATTTTCTTTATAAAGTAGACTCTTACAAAAAGTCAAGATCACAAAAATGTTCACTCCGATAATCCTCACAGGATCGATAATCGGTAGTAAAAAAAACATATAAAATCGGCGCAGGAAAACACAAACTTACGCATTAGTGCCTTAAATTTCAATGTGATTATTCTGCATTGCTAAGATGCCATGCATTTTGCATTTTCGGAGAGCTTATTTTAATGATTTTGTGTTTGTGACTCTACCTACCTCTGTGTCCTCGAAAGCACACTTTGAAAGACGTCTAGCTAATTGGAAGCACGTACAACGCAGTTGGTTAATTTACTCAAAGTACCGAAATTCAGTTTTTTTGCTTTTGTAAATTTATTCAGTTACAGTTATGTACTTAGAATTGTATAGAACAAAAAGGTTACTTGTTTCTAGGTTTATTTACAGCGATTATGGCAGAAAGAAAAAGATTGTCAGGAGCAGAATACAGAAAACGGAGAGCGGAAAAGGAAAAGTCATTGTCTAAACAGGAAGGGTCGTTCCTAAAATATTTACGGACTTCGGAAGATCCAGGCTGCTCAAAAGACGAGGATAAACTAACATCAAAACAACACCATCCCGATCCTGATGAACTTGCCATCAATGACGAAAAAAGTGAGGATCGTAAAAATGGAAACTTAAATGAAGACAAAGAAGAAGAAAAACGAGAAGAAAAAGAAGAAACAAAAGAAAAAGAGGAAGAAAAGGGAGGAATAGAAGAGGAGGAGGAGGTAAAAAGTATTCAAAGCTGCGTCCATTTTGATGGTTTCGAAGAACAAGAATTGCAAGAACCATTAAAGAATTTCAATGACGATCCAGCTTCATGGGAAAACTGCGATGACAACCTTAGAATTGCTCTTGTGCAGCACGGTGTGCACCAAGATATGGATATGGATTTTCCGTTAGACAGTGACAGAAGAAGATTTTCGAAAGTACACTTTAAAAGACGTCTAGCTAATGGGGAATACGTACACCGAAGTTGGTTACTTTACTCAAAGTCTCGGAATTCAGTGTTTTGCTTTTGTTGCAAACTTTTCTCAAAACATTTAGGACGAACAAACTTAAGTACCTCAGGCTTAAGTGATTGGAAAAATATCTCTGCTCTTTTATCATCTCATGAGAGATCTCGTGACCACATTGCCTGCTACCAAGAATGGAAAGAGTTGGAAATGAGGTTAAAGAAGAGTAAAGCGATCGATGATGAAAACCTTCGCTTAATAAAAGAAGAAGAAAAGTATTGGAGTTAGGTCTTAAGAAGAATAATTGCTCTCATACGAGTATTAGGGGCACAGAACTTAGCACTAAGAGGGTCTAATGAGAAACTATTTTCAATGGGCAACGGAAACTTCCTTAAATTCTTAGAATTTTTGGCAATGTTTGACCCTTTGATGGCAGAACATCTTCGAAAAGTCAGAAACCAAGAAACTAAAGTGCATTACTTGCACAAAGACATACAAAATGAAGTTATCAATCTCATAGCAAGCTCAGTCCAAAATCAGATAGTTTCTTCCGTTCAGAGATCCAAGTATTTTTCCATAATCCTTGACTGCACACCGGACGCAAGTCATGTAGAGCGGATGACTGTAATATTGAGATTTGTATCTCTGCCTGAGCCTGACTTACCTGCAGGAACGCGCCCAGTTTGTGACATTAAAGAGCATTTTTTGGGTTTCATACCTTTGTCCTCAACTACAGGTGCCGGTATGACAGAGGCCATCCTGCAGAAACTGATTGACCTGAATCTTTCTGTCGATTATTTACGTGGGCAAGGCTACGACAACGGTAGTAACATGAAGGGGAAACATATAGGGGTCCAAAAGAGAATCCTTGACATCAACCCTCGTGCTCTCTTTGTCCCCTGCAGTTCGCATTCACTGAACTTAGTTGTAAATGATGCCGTTCAAAGTTGTGTCGATACAGTTTCTTTTTTTAGTTTGCTGCAAGAAATTTTTGTGTTTTTCTCTGCTTCAACACAACGTTGGGGAGTATTGATGAAACACGTCTCAACCTTGACAGTGAAACCCCTCAGCGAAACTAGATGGGAAAGTCGAATAGACGCCATCTATCCACTTCGATACCACCTCAGCGAAGTCCATGATGCTCTGATGGATATTTATGAAGATGTAACACTAATTGGCCCAACCGGTAGCATGGCTTGTGCAAAAGCTTCAGGGCTTGCCAACAACATCGCCAAGTACAAGTTTATTGTGTCCCTTGTAGTTTGGCATAACATATTATTTGAAGTCAACATTACGAGCAAATTGCTGCAGTCTAAAGAGTTCGACTTAGCATCGGCTAAAGAACAACTGGCGAAGACCAAGAATTATCTTGAGAAGTGCAATAGCAATGAAGGGTTCGAACGAATGTTAGTTGATGCGAGGGAACTGGCTGAAGAATTGGAAATAGAGCCAACATTTGAACCAGAGGCACATCCAACTCGCTTGAGAAAAAAGAAAACACATTTTGACGACAGTGAAGAAGAGAATCCAGTTGAAATTGCTACATCTGTCAAGGACCAGTACAAGAAGAATTTTTACTTTCCAGTTCTGAATAAAGCTATTGATTCCATCGACGAAAGATTTCAACAGTTACAACAGATCTCTTCAGTGTTTGGAGTTTTGTTCAATATTCCTAAACTTCAGGAGGAAGCTATGTGTGGTTCTTTGATGGAAGATTGCAAGAAACTTGAACAGGCTTTGACAAATGGCGACTCTAAGGACTTAGACGGCGCAGAACTTTGTAATGAGATAAGGGCAGTAGCTAGGAGGATCCCAAATCACTTCAAACCTACAGATGTTCTAAATTTCATTTGTGAAAATGACCTCATGGAAAACTTTCCAAACCTATCCGTTGCTCTCAGGATTCTGTTGACTCTGCCCGTTTCTGTTGCTAGTGGGGAGAGAAGTTTTTCGAAACTGAAACTAATCAAGACTTACATTCGATCAACCATGTCACAAGAAAGGCTTGTGGGATTGGCTACTTTATCCATAGAACAAGAGTTAGCACAAAACCTCAACATCAATGAACTAGTGTCATCGTTTGCAAAAAGCAAAGCAAGAAAAGCAAAAATGTAACAAGCCTTTCTTGTGACATGGTTGATCGAATGTAAGTCTTGGAGATCCGGTCATTGCATCGAAAGTCATTAGATCGAAAGGCACTGGACCGACACAAAATAAAGTCATTAGATCGAAAGGCACTGCACCGACAGTCACTGGATCGAAAGGCACTGGATCGACAGGCATTAGATCGAAATGCACTGCACCGACAGGCATAGCTCCGACACTGTCGGAACAGTGCATTTCGATCTAATGCCTGTCGGTCCAGTGCCTTTCAATCTAATGCCTGTCGATCCAGTGCCGTTCGATCTAGTGACTGTCGGTGCATTGCCTTTCGATATAATGCCTTTCGATCCAGTGCCGTTTGAGTACTAATGTCAAAAAAATACCATTAGTGAGATTACTTTTTTCATTCAGAATAAACTAATTTAATCTGATTAAAATGTCACCAATATTTTAATACTTAAAAACCAGTCTAATAATAACCCCGTTATTTTTCCTCGCTGTAAAAAAGCTAGTTTTTATTTCTATTAATTTATAATTATTATAATGCCGTCTATGCCCAGGTAGGATTTTTTAAAATATAAATTCACTTTTTTAAATCTCTCTACAAACATGTTGATGTTACGTTTGCAATAGAAAACAATTTGAATGCCTCAAAGGTAATAAACTATTATTTAACTAATAGTTTTCTCAATTTTTTTTAATCATGGGTATTTTGAATTTAACGATTCGATTTGATGTTTTCTCCATTGCGAAACTTAAGAGGACAGTATTGCCGGAACACTGAATTTAGAAGTATAACTGTCTGAGCAGTGCTTTTCGATCTAGTGGCTGTCGATGCAGTGTCTTTCGATCTAGTGACTGTCGATGCAGTGCCTTTCGATCTACTGCCTGTCGATGCAGTGCCGTTCGATCCAATGCCTGTCGGTCCAGTGCCGTTCGACGTTAAAACTTTCAAAAGACGAAAATTTGCTGACAATAATTTTAAAATAAGTACGATTTCTCGAACTAAATACAGATTTATCTTCGAAAGGCACTGCATCGACAGTCACTAGATCGAAAGGCACTGCTCCGACAGGCATTAGATCGACAGGGCACTGGACCGACAAAAGTGTCGATCCAGTGCCATTCGATCTAATGACTTTCGATCTAATGCCGGCGCCCGGTGCAAAATGTGGTGAAAAGTGATTAAATGTTGTGTGGTGTGGGTTTGGCCTAAACATATGGCACATTTAAAGGAATAAGATGGGATAGCTTTGCCTAAAATAAGTAATGTAATACTTTATGTTGCTTTAAGTTTTTTTTGTTTATGTTATTTTATTATTATTAGTCAACTATTGTTATAACTATAATTATTATTGTTCTTGCAACAAGCTTTATTATTTCATGTCTCACTATATAGATTAAAGTTATTTTGATTACGATTTAGCTATATTTCGTCTTGTCACTTTTTTGTGCTTATACTCTCGCATTTTGTGTTTAGCAAATAGTTTGTTAAAATTTATAATAATAGTTTGTTTTGATATGATACATATAATTTTACATATTTTGTATTTGTTGTATGATTTACAGTTAGGATCTCCGAAGACAATTAATTAATACTTGATGTAAACATGATCAAAATGTTGTTTAAAATTTAATAATGGACTTGAGTGTCGTGCAATGCCACCACCACACACGCCACCAAACAAACAATTCGTTGCTTTACCTTATGTTACGTTATTGTTATTTTATTAATAATTTTCCATCGCTTCATCGCTTTATTACTATGTCTAACTGCTTAACATATAAGATTGTTTGCTAAAGCTATTAAAAGACATTTCCTGTGCATTTTTCAGATATTTACTCACTTGCATTTTGTGGTTAGTAGATAAGTAAATAATTAATTACTTCATGTTTTTTTGTTTTTGATAATGCCATCATCATGATTCTACGTGTAATTTCATGTTTGATGTATTAGGTTTATAATTTACAAACGTCACGATTGTAACGTGGTGTAGACATAATCAAAATCTTGATTATATTAAAATATTAAAATAATGTTAATTTGATTTATTTTAACCTTTTGATCTTCTCAATTCGGTTATCTATTGAACTGGGGTTAGAAGGATATGTAAAAAACGAAGCTGAGTAAGAGTAGTGAGAAGCGGGACTTTTCGTCATTTTCATATCAAGCCACCAGTAGCAGCGTTGCGCCGCGGAGTTTCGCACCGCGCTTTTGCTGCAACTGCAAATGGAACTGTCACGCGAGAACCGACTAAATCCCGTGGGTCGGGACTAAGTCACCACGTGCTACTTGCAGCTACAACCGCGCTGCGCTACTCTGGACTGTCGAATCCCTTTCTCGTCGCTTAGCCTTTTTAATTTCATTGTCGACTCGCCGAAGTAACTGTGAACATGAAAAGCAAATAGAGAGTGAATAATGTTATTATTCTACTCAAAGCGACGTGTCGCCACGATCGGCCGTCGAACGTTAATTTTTGGAATAATTTTTTACGAGGGCAGTGGGAGGGGGAGGGGTGGGAAATGGGGGGGTGGGGGCGGCAAATGTAATCTTTGCCTAGGGCGGCAAAAGTGCTAGCGCCGGCCCTGCTCAGCACCGCCATTAGTTTTAAAGGGCGTAGCCAATGGGGGGGGTTAGGCCCGAAAGGGCCGCAACGGGGCCAAAAAGCACATGCGTGAGCTTAGAAAAAAAGGTCACCACTTTTGCCGGGGCGGAAATGCTGTCGCCGGCCAAACCCCTTATTCCCCCTGGGCAGCCCAGGGCCGGCAAATTTTCAAATCCGCCTCTGCCCAAAGTTGGCAGCGTCACTGTTGATGGTTTGGTTGAGCAAAGACACCAGACACTCATCGGAGCCAGCTTATTCTTAGTGATAGGCTGAAGCAGCACCTTGCAGGATCATCTAATCCACAAGTAAAAAAGTTAAACGTAATGAAACTGACATAAAAATTAACAAGAAATATATAGCCTTATAGAAGATTTCAAGCTGATGCTTTCAGATGAAATGATATTATTTTGATTTTACTACAAAAAAAATCTGAAAGGTAAAAATTAACGGACCATAAGAGTTAAACAGCCCAAGGGGCTTTTATAAGTCGTCTGTTGCACTAATATACTTTATTAATTCTCATTGAACCAATATGATAGTTTGACATTTCAGTGTTTGAGGGACTCTTAAGAAATTAAATACAAAACAACTTTAACTGTAATATAATAAAACTGAATTGAAATTTCTGTTAAATAAACAAATAAGATTTTATTGTCATTAGGCCAATAACTTTCATAGCAATAGACAAAGTCAAAATCTTTGTTAATTCAAACCTAACCTACTTAGTGATGGGGGAGTTAACTAGTCAACTACTTAGTGGTTTTATCAACTAATTGGTCATCTAGTCAACTGGTCGATTATTCTGACTAGTCGATACTAGTCGATGTTTTACCGTCTTTAACCGACGAAGCTAGCCGGCAACTTAACCAATTACATATTGTTGTTTTTTACCGATTTTTGTTCGATCGACTAGTTAGATTGTCTAGACCAGTAGATGTTTTATACGATGACTAATTGACTAATGTGAACAACTAGACTAGTCAATGTTAAAAAGTAATCGACTAATAGTCACTAATCGATAATGGAAAGTAGTCCATGTTCCCATCATTATGATAGAATGACAGCTAGCGACTATCGCGCTCTAGGTGGCAAAAATTAGAGTGATCTTGTCATCCAAAGCGTTTTGCAGAAAAATAATCTCTACTCCCCATAGTAGGCCTATACTATAACATTTTCATTACTACTCTACATAGCCAAAAAATTATTCAAGCAAATAACTTCAAATCTTTGTAATTCATAGGCCTAGGGCCTACCTACTTAATAATAGTGAGCTTAGGCCCCTAACAATAGCTCTAATATTCGCCTAGGCTATGCCAATTCTGATAGAAACAAGCTAAGATATTAGTTCGGTGAAAGCAAGTTGATTATTTTTCTAAACTGAACTGAACTGAAATAATACATTTAGGCCTACCTGAGTTTGGGACTAACCCAAACAACAAAGTGTTGTTCAGGCTGACCTGTTCTAAACCAAAGATAACCCACATCTGCCACCAGTAAGAGGGCCTCCCAATGATGTAGTTATCCCACCATACTCAGTTAGAGATGGTCTACGATCGATAATGACGTATATAACACAGGCAAACTCTAGACCAACGTCTGATGAACATTGTGGCATACGTCAGAAGATTTTGGTTACAGCGGATGGGGGCTGAGAGGTTCTCTGTTTTTAATCAGCCAAGGAGGACAAACAATTACCTTGAGGGTTTCCATTCAAGGCTGCTTGCCTCCTTTGGTCCTCACTGCAACATCTGGATATTTATAAGTAAGTATTTTTTTAGCTTTAAGGTTTTATGAATGTGTTTGCCATAACTGATTACATAGTGGGAAAATAATTAGCCGGTTGAGGCAGTGCAGGTGCCACTTACATATTTGTGTAGTCCAGTGGGTAACAGATATGATATGTTGGGGGGGGGGCCGGGAGCCAGGGAGCCCAAAAAAAAAGTGAGCGGGAACTGGCAAAAGATAAGAAATTTAGTGGGGACGAAAAAACTTGAGGTCATTCATGTTCAGTTGTTATTGACCATTCCACTTGTATTAAATAAAAATAAGTTATTAGTCATATGTGGGTCATCTAGAAAGAAAATATAATTTTGCCCATTCATCTAGAATTGTTTATCCACAACTACAACTAGTGACTGTATTACAATGGGCTATTGTACCGGGTGGTAAAAAAGTCTTGAAGCGGCTTAATATATTTTTATCAAAAACTCTTTGAAAAATCAAAATTTGCAGTGGTGGCCTTTTATGGCCGCAAGCCCAGGGGAGCCCGCCAGCCTTGATGAATATTTTTTTAAAGGTAATTTTTAAGGTAATGAGGCACAAAGTTTTACTGTTTTTCGGAACAATTTTACCGTGGTCTAGTTCCTCAGTTTTAAAATAAAACAAGACACAAAGCTTGTTCATATTGATGAATTGTTGTGTTCACAAAGATTAATTCAACATATTTTCAAGCACATTTGTTTTAGCGGGAAACCGTCATACGATAGGGATGCGCAGCAGGGCAGTGCCATGTCCTGCCTAACCCTAATTTTTTTTCTGCCTTAGTGCACATTTTATTACACTTTCTGTTAGGAATAATTGCCCTGTACAGTCCTTTCCCAAATTTATTTCATATTTTTAACCAGAAGATTAAAATCTAGAGAAAATTTGGGTGTACCTTGTACTTCTTTAATTACAAACATTAAAAAGGAGATAGAAGAATGTATCACAGTCCCTCTATCTACCCCTTCCTCGCATATCTTCTCCCCCTTTACCACTGGGAATTAGTAAAGGGGAATTATTAAGGGGGGAATTAGTAATTTAAGTAAATTACTTAAATTAGCCCTTTTGTTATGTGCTTCAAAATGAGAGGTAAAACATACTCCTATCATTTTATTTGGATTTCTGAATCCTTTGTTATTCAAATCCATGATTTTAGCCCTTAGCTGCAGATATGATTGTAAGACTATATTACTTATGGCTAAAAAGCTCAATAATTTTGTCATTCAGTCAGTACATGTTTATATTAGAAATAAACTTCATGGATAGTGCCCGCCGAAGAGGATGTGTTCACATTGGGTTTTGAAATTAAGGGGGAAATCGAGGTAAATAAGAATATGCAAGAGTTTTCAAGATCCGTTGGACATGAACAGAGTTGTGATAAAAAAGTCTGGGATGAAATGGGGAAAATAACAAAATGCCTTATAAGTTTAGGTTTTAGCGAATTTCCCCTATAGGGAAGAAGCTATTACCGTAGGTCTCATGGTAAGACCTAAGCGCGGGACCATCATAACTTTTTGTTTTGGTGCCCCCAGATACCAAAAACACCATTCGTTCAAATTTGTATATATATATATATATATATATATAGATCTATATATATGTGTCTGTAAGCACGATAGCGCTCGCAAAAATGGTCCGATCGGAATGAAATTTGGCATAGGCGTGTAAAGTAGTAATTATTCAGATGAATTTGAAAACCAGCCCTATCGGACCACTGGAAGGGGGGGTAAAGGGGGTTAAATCCCCCCAAAAATGGGTTTTTTGGGGTTTTCACATATCAAAATAAAAATAATCCAATTTTAGTTAGCACCATTGAATTCAGCTCAAAAAAACAAAAAATTTAGTATTTTGAATCATTGCTCTATGTCCATTGGTTACTGAGATATTCCAAGTGGTAAACACAGTACATTGTCCCAATGTTAACCTTATGGGAAATAAGTAAAATTCTATACCTCGCTTATTTCTCAATATATCTTAATAAAACTTGGTTTGTGGCTTCATCTAGATAAGATCTAATGCAATTTAGTCTAAAACCCCCGCAATTTCCATTTTTATGGGAGCAAACCTGGATACTCATTCCCCATGTTATCCTTATGGGAAATAAAAAATTCTATATCTTCCTTATTTTTTGACATATCTTGATAAAAGTTGGTATATGGTTTCCCCTAGTTCAGATCTACGAAATATTGAATTAAAACCACCCAGTTTTAACAGACCTGTTGCAGCAAACCTGCATACCATTCTCCATGTTATTCTTATGGAGCTTACAAAAACATATTAAATTTAAATACCTTGAATTGAAATATGTTCTTTTGCATTTGAAATTCGCTGAGTATGCAGGTCTGCTGCAACGGGGGTATTTTTATTTAAGGCTATATCAGAGGTGACCGCCATCCCCCCCCCGCATTCCGCTACAAAAAACTTCATAATTTGGATTTCCAGTCATGAAAAACTTAACAAGGGGCAAGTCCCGAAATTTTAAGGACAATTTAAATCCAGATTTCCAAGCGTGATTTAAAAATGTTAGTTCATTTTCGAATCGGGAATCGCTTTGTAGACACTGGTAAATTTCATTCGTAACTACACAAAACTTGAGAATTATCGCGAAAGACGAATGCGCATATTCATAGATCGCGGGTAAATGACGAACGTATTTAGAGTTGAACGATCGTGAAAGTAGATTTGAACGCTTTACAGAACGCGGGCAAATGACGAAAGTAATTTCGCAAAAGACGCGATTGCACGAATCCAAAGAGGTCTAGGTCCTGAGGATTGCAGAAAGAGGGAGTCTGCTGGACATTGATTCCTTGAGATGCTTTTAAATTAATTACATTGAAAGTAATTAGATTCTTAAGTAATTACTTAATAATTGTTTACTTATTACTCAATAATTTTTTAGCACGTCTGCAGAGAGTTGAACTTGAGGCTTTTGACGATCTTGAAAGGCTGGACAGGAATGCTATAGAGGTGAGACGAAATCGTATCCGGCCAGGTCGAGAAAATTCCCCGGTGATTCGAGAGGCAGTCAGACTCCTCACCCTGAGGGAGATCACTCTTGCACACTTTCTGAGGAGGTGCGCACATCAGGTTGACAACCTGATTGATGTGTTTGTACATCCTCTGCAAGGTATGTTTTTAAAAACCTATTTTTTAAAACCTCGGTATCTTAACTTATCCATGCAATCAGATTTTCAAATCTGACAATTTCTAACAATTTTTCTGCTCATCTTCTGCAACATAACTATCTTACAAGAAATGGAAACTATATTGAATTACCCAATTCATAGAACAACAGCATTTTAAAAGAGTCCTTTCTATACTTCTCTAAAATTTTACAGCAAAATTTTAGATTCATACAAAATTCTCAACAAGAAATGTTTCAAAAGTAAAATAAAAACTGGTTTACTAAACAAGTGTTATTACTTCCAAACTTTATTTATGCTCATTTTATTAACCTTGTTTCAAACGTATTTGAAACAAATACATTGGATAAATAACCATGATGAATGTTATAATAATTGTTGTTATACTATTCCTGTAAACGTTAATGATAGTATAGTGTTAAGAATTAAATAATAATTATAAATAAAATAATAATAAAATAAAATATGGTATTGATCATATTTACTTGCGGATTTTATTTTGTTGTGTGGTCATGACATTAGTGGACGTTTTCAATTAAATATTGGAAATAGCTATTTGTGTATTAAAAGCAAAAAGTATGTCATTGCCGCTCGAGAATTGTAGATGGCCGCACAAAGCTTTAGTACCACACTTTAGTATCACTTCTTACTGTACCACAAGCATTTTACAGTTCAAATGCAAAAACATAAACAGATCAGGACTACTATACCAATTATCAACGTACAAACAATGACCTTTGTTCAAGTAAGGTGGTAGAAATGTCGTAACAATTGCACCTGACAAACCTAGGTTTTCTTTGTCATATATCTCGCTTTCTTTCCCAGTGTAAACAATTATGTCAAGCACATACCCTGATTCACAAACACAAAACTTAGGTCTTTATCCCAAACCTACTTCTTTTGGAAGGAATAAACTGTTTGAAGGCCAATCTGCCTTTGAACAATAGCATATCCGATTTGCCAAACGGATTGAAGTTCTGTGAAAACGTTCGTCTAAACATATCAACTAGCTCTTTGATTTTGGTAAATTATCCTTACAGATTTGGCTGAGAGTTGTCATTGAAATGTAATAGGCTCAATACTGCACGATATCTATCTCGGCTCATGATGTTTGGGGTAAACATTTTGCTGCAGTTTATCGTTGGGCCAATAATATTCCATAACGATTTTTTTTGTCTACCATTAGCATAGAAACAGCAATAAAAACTTTCAGGACCTAGACCTCTTTGGATTCGTGCAATCGCGTCTTTTGCGAAATTACTTTCGTCATTTGCCCGCGTTCTGTAAAGCGTTCAAATCTACTTTCACGATCGTTCAACTCTAAATACGTTCGTCATTTACCCGCGATCTATGAATATGCGCATTCGTCTTTCGCGATAATTCTCAAGTTTTGTGTAGTTACGAATGAAATTTACCAGTGTCTACAAAGCGATTCCCGATTCGAAAATGAACTAACATTTTTAAATCACGCTTGGAAATCTGGATTTAAATTGTCCTTAAAATTTCGGGACTTGCCCCTTGTTAAGTTTTTCATGACTGGAAATCCAAATTATGAAGTTTTTTGTAGCGGAATGCGGGGGGGGGATGGCGGTCACCTCTGATATAGCCTTAAATAAAAATACCCCCGTTGCAGCAGACCTGCATACTCAGCGAATTTCAAATGCAAAAGAACATATTTCAATTCAAGGTATTTAAATTTAATATGTTTTTGTAAGCTCCATAAGAATAACATGGAGAATGGTATGCAGGTTTGCTGCAACAGGTCTGTTAAAACTGGGTGGTTTTAATTCAATATTTCGTAGATCTGAACTAGGAGAAACCATATACCAACTTTTATCAAGATATGTCAAAAAATAAGGAAGATATAGAATTTTTTATTTCCCATAAGGATAACATGGGGAATGAGTATCCAGGTTTGCTCCCATAAAAATGGAAATTGCGGGGGTTTCAGACTAAATTGCATTAGATCTTATCTGGATGAAGCCACAAACCAAGTTTTATTAAGATATATTGAGAAATAAGCGAGGTATAGAATTTTACTTATTTCCCTTAAGGTTAACATTGGGACAACGTACTGTGTTTACCACTTAGAATATCTCAGTAACCAATGGACATAGAGCAATGATTCAAAATACTAAATTTTTTGTTTTTTTGAGCTGAATTCAATGGTGCTAACTAAAATTGGATTATTTCTATTTTTATATGTGAAAACCCCAAAAACCCCATTTTTGGGGGGATTTATCCCCCTTTACCCCCCCTTCCAGTGGTCCGATCGGGCTGGTTTTCGAACTCATCTGAATAATTACTACTTTACACGCCTATGCCAAATTTCATTCCGATCGGACCATTTTTGCGAGCGCTATCGTGCTTACAGACACATATATATAGATCTATATATATATATATATATATATATACAAATTTGAACGAATGGTGTTTTTGGTATCTGGGGGCACCAAAACAAAAAGTTATGATGGTCCCGCGCTTAGGTCTTACCATGAGACCTACGGTAATAGCTTCTTCCCTATAGGGGAAATTCGCTAAAACCTAAACTTATAAGGCATTTTGTTATTTTCCCCATTTCATCCCAGACTTTTTTATCACAACTCTGTTCATGTCCAACGGATCTTGAAAACTCTTGCATATTCTTATTTACCTCGATTTCCCCCTTAATTTCAAAACCCAATGTGAACACATCCTCTTCGGCGGGCATGAAGTTTATTTCTAATATAAACATGTACTGACTGAATGACAAAATTATTGAGCTTTTTAGCCATAAGTAATATAGTCTTACAATCATATCTGCAGCTAAGGGCTAAAATCATGGATTTGAATAACAAAGGATTCAGAAATCCAAATAAAATGATAGGAGTATGTTTTACCTCTCATTTTGAAGCACATAACAAAAGGGCTAATTTAAGTAATTTACTTAAATTACTGATTCCCCCCTTAATAATTCCCCTTTACTAATTCCCAGTGGTAAAGGGGGAGAAGATATGCGAGGAAAGGGTAGATAGTGGGACTGTGATACATTATTCTATCTCCTTTTTAATGTTTGTAATTAAAGAAGTACAAGGTACACCCAAATTTTCTCTAGTTTTAATCTTCTGGTTAAAAATATGAAATAAATTTGGGAAAGGACTGTACAGGGCAATTATTCCTAACAGAAAGTGTAGTAAAATGTGCACTAAGGCAGAAAAAAAAATTAGGGTTAGGCAGGACATGGCACTGCCCTGCTGCGCATCCCTATCGTATGACGGTTTCCCGCTAAAACAAATGTGCTTGAAAATATGTTGAATTAATCTTTGTGAACCCAACAATTCATCAATATGAACAAGCTTTGTGTCTTGTTTTATTT
This sequence comes from Flexamia atlantica, assembly GCA_035578135.1. NCBI lineage: Eukaryota > Metazoa > Arthropoda > Insecta > Hemiptera > Cicadellidae > Flexamia > Flexamia atlantica. The sequence goes on from JAQJVK010000010.1 coordinate 177,950, forward strand.
TAAAACTGAGGAACTAGACCACGGTAAAATTGTTCCGAAAAACAGTAAAACTTTGTGCCTCATTACCTTAAAAAATTACCTTTAAAAAAATATTCATCAAGGCTGGCGGGCTCCCCTGGGCTTGCGGCCATATAAGGCCACCACTGAAAATTTTGATTTTTCAAAGAGTTTTTGATAAAAATATATTAAGCCGCTTCAAGACTTTTTTACCACCCGGTAATAGCCCATTGTAATACAGTCACTAGTTGTAGTTGTGGATAAACAATTCTAGATGAAGGGGCAAAATTATATTTTCTTTCTAGATGACCCACATATGACTAATAACTTATTTTTATTTAATACAAGTGGAATGGTCAATAACAACTGAACATGAATGACCTCAAGTTTTTTCGTCCCCACTAAATTTCTTATCTTTTGCCAGTTCCCGCTCACTTTTTTTTGGGCTCCCTGGCTCCCGCCCCCCCCCCCCCAACATATCATATCTGTTACCCACTGGACTACACAAATATGTAAGTGGCACCTGCACTGCCTCAACTGGCTAATTATTTTGCCACTATGTAATCAGTTATGGCAAACACATTCATAAAACCTTAAAGCTAAAAAAATACTTACTTATAAATACCCAGATGTTGCAGTGAGGACCAAAGGAGGCAAGCAGCCTTGAATGGAAACCCTCAAGGTAATTGTTTGTCCTCCTTGGCTGATTAAAAACAGAGATCCTCTCAGCCCCCATCCGCTGTAACCAAAATCTTCTTACGTATGCCACAATGTTCATCAGACGTTGGTCTAGGGTTTGCCTGTGTTATATACGTCATTATCGATCATAGACCATCTCTAACTGAGTATGGTGGGATAACTACATCATTGGGAGGCCCTCTTACTGGTGGCAGATGTGGTAGGGCCATAATCATCTTTATTACCCTCATCACCACTTCGTTCTGGATGCAGACTTGCGTCAAGCCAAACCTTATGACAGATCGCCAAATAGCCTAAAATGATATTAATTAATTTAATTTACAACTTAAATAATGTTTACAAAATACAATATAAAATACCACTGTTGCAGTATCATTGCCATTGTATCATTGGGCTATTAATTAATGATCCTGCCAAAGGAACCAGCAAGGCCCCATTACCATCTCACACACCATCTCATTTTTGGGGGGTAGCTGTTTGTGGATGGCTTAGTCTATAACAAAGCTTACACAGGTTTCAAATTCATCAAATTCATCACACTCACCCTTCATTAATATTCAGGGTAATATCATCCACCATGTGGTCCCTGTCTTAAAATTTAGTGATATAGTAGACATACAGGGTGTTTCAGAACTCCCTACCAATATTTTAGGGGCATTGTTCCTGGGTAAGAAACATATATAAATATCATAATTAGTTACTCAGAAGTCCTTAGATACTAAACAAGAAGAAGTCCTTAGTTACTCACACAGCCGCCATTTTGTTTTTTTCACTTATTAATTTATTTTTTAAAAACAGTTAAACATACGAAATTGAAACTTTGCACAAACATTTATGTCAACTAGGCAAAGCTAAAAAAAATTATGGAAATTTTCCAAATTCACAAAAGAAAATGGCGGCCATATTAAATTTTGTTTCCTCAATTTAACGTGGTCTTAAATGGGAAATAGAATTTTAATTTTAGACTTTTGTAAGCACGATAACTCTCGTAAATATCGTCCGATCATGAAACAAAATGGCGTCCATATTAAATTTTGTTTCCTACATTTAATGTGGTCTTAAATGGGAAATAGAATTGTAATTTTTTGACTTTTGTTAGCACAATAACTCTCGTAAATATCGTCCGATCGTGAGAAAATTTGGTACAGACTTGTAAATATATATTCTTTTAAACGAGCCACATAGACATAACTTAAGTGGGGTAAATACTCAATTTTACCCCCAAAAATTGGGTTTTTTAGTTTTTCAAATAGAAAAATTAAATCTATCCAATTATTGTTTTCACCATTGCATTCTGCTCATTATTTATTCCTTTCAACGTTTATGATATTGATGACAAACTGTTGTTATTATGGAAGTAGTGAGGGACATGATGAAGCTTGAGTTTGAGGTTTTGGAAGAGGAGGGGAGGAAATCAACGATGACGTGGAAGTAATCAAAGCCATGTGATTATTCTACTAGTCAGCAACAAAAATTGAAATATTGGGAATTTTAGACTACTCAGGGCTTAATTTGTAAAGAAAAAAGTCCCTATGGCACAACAAGTGGCCGCAGGGAGGGTATGGAAAACACACCAGCAGAAGGGGGGGGTCCGGGAGCCCTCCCCCGGAATTTTTTGTTTTAATTGCGATTAAATTTGATGCCTTTTTAACGTTTATGACCACAGTTTAACAATTAGGCCGTGTTCACTTTCGCGCTAGCTATAGGTTTGCCTCCCGCGGCTAGAGTGTACTTGTGCCATAGTGGGCGTGAATGTTGCGATCTTCAGCGCTACGTGTGTTTAGCGCCACTCACGACTCATGGTCGGTATTACAGAATAAACTGCAATAGTTGCTCTAGGCCGTATTATGGCGAGACAAAAAGACCTTTAAATGTTAGAATCAAAGAACACAAAGATAACACGAGGAAGGGCTTAGTGGATAAATCAAAAATTGCTCAACACTGCTGGTCTGAAAATCACCAGATGAATTTTGACGAAGCAAAAATAGTACACCGCGAACCTCATTTTTTCAAAAGAAAACTAATTGAAGCTTCATACATAAAACTAGCAGACCAACCAATCAGTCAATCTTCACTTGAAATAAGGCCAGTATGGCTACCAATATTAAACAAAGAATTGAAAGACAGGGAAAATAAAGTGTCAGCAAATAGGGTAATTACTAACAATTCTGTTCAAAATTCTCATTATATGTTAACCCGTAGCAAGGCCAAGGGGCAAAATCAGGTTAAAAATTAACTAAAAAACACAAACAGACACACGGAATTTGCATATCACATGTCTCTGTTTCAGGTTTTCGCCACCGGTAGCGCGCCGTGATTTGGTTGGCTGTGGGCGCCGCCATTTCCGTTGCCGCCGCCATTTGCTTTCCTCCCACCAGTCTCAGCTCAGCTCTGATTGGGTGTGAACGTGCTCTCTCCTGCCTGGTGATTCTTGACACTTGTGATTCCTGTGTTATTTTGTGTATTGTTTTTCTTTTCAGCTTATTGTTTTCGTGACTGCTTTTACAGTTCTCTGTTTTAGCTGTGTTTTTCTCCAGGTTTTCCTGGCTATGTGTTACTAATCTTGTTATGTTCTAGGGTTTCCTCCACCTGAAGACGGGATCAGATTCCAGATCCCGAAACGTCGTGAAACTTGTTTTTTACTAATCAGTGATGGCAAATGTCCGCAAAATCCTAATCAAAATATTAACTATTGATTTTAAAATTGAAATCCAGTAAAACGCCCATCATCCATACGCTGGTTATCCGAATCGCCAATTATCCGCATCGGGTTTTCGAACAATACTAGAAAGTGTGGACGGACGGAAAAGCAAGAATACTCACCAGTTTTTGGTTTATCTTTCCTAACATTCTTTTACTTTTCAGTAATATTTTAATAACTTATGGTGAAAATATCACAATACCATGTTCATAGCCCATGTGTTTCAAATTATGATTCCCAGCTTTGATATCTATCTCATATATACAATGTATGTCCAATTCTTCGAATTGTTTACCATCCGAAACTTCCTCGTCCATAATTTTTTTTAACAAAAAAAGGGTGGCGGCCTCTTTTTATCTTGCATTTGCCCTCCCACATAGGCCTCGGGCCTGTGCGTGGAAGTTATCAAGCAAACCAAGGAGTGAGCCGGTACAGTACAAGGATGAACAGTACTGCTAAACATGTGCGGCATCGACGAGACTCGATCCTGCTGGGACGCTGCCGCCACGGAACCGGGGCCGAGTGCGCTATCAAGTGCACTACCGACTCACAAAATTCATTTCTTTGGTAATTCATTTGGATAGTCGGCATTCTACTGTATTCAAATAATTGGTTCACAACAGAGATACAATAATGAGTTATTGTGATATAAATCCCAGTATGGTATATGCCTTCCATCCATGGATGGCATAATAACACCTCTTGATTTTTTATATCTGTATGAAAGTTTTGTTATCAGTTTCCAATGGAAATACTACTATATTTTTCCACGCAGTTTTTCGGTAACATTTATGCTCTCAGGAAATATTTACTATATGTGGAGACATATTTAAGTTACTTCCATGGTGTTCAGTCCAGTTGAACTGATGTCTAGTCTAAGGGAGTCTATGGATGTGAGTGAGAAAAACAAACTAAGTAATTTTTCTACAGTCATTATTTTTTTCATTAAACATATTGGGAAAAAAGGTGTTTTCAAGAGAAGGAAGTTTAAAACAAATCTTTTAACTCGAGTTAAAAGATTTGTTTTAAACTTCCTTCTCTTGAAAACACCTTTTTTCCCAATATTTCAAACTGGACATTTTCAAAATAAATGATTTCATCATATTATTATAGGATAACATTTTAAAACTAATCTCCTTTGTGAAAAATTTGAACTTTTTTATTGTACTATTTTTATAATGATTAAATGTATTTAGTACTTTATTTCCTGATTAAGTATTAAGAAAGATATTTTTACCCACTTCTGAACTTTATTATTACTTGAAAACATATTATGTAGTTTAAATCGTTATTTTAAAACCTATTTCTAAAAGTTCAGATTGTAAATACTGTTCTAGTATAAAAAGTATTTAATTAAAAATGTGTTGAAAATGAAATATTAATGAAATCAAATAACTAACGGAACGGATTGGCTCAGATCTGGACCCCAGATCTGGGGAGCAAGACCTGGGTGTTGATCTAGATCTGGCAAGATCAAACCAGATCTGGCACCCAGATCTAGCCAGATTAAACCATATATAACCAGATCTGGGCTCCAGATCTGGAATCATCAGACTTTTCCATAAGGGATGGAAAAGTTCAGATCTGGCCAGATAAAAAAATCCAGATCTGGCCAGATCTGGTTTTGGACCCTTAAAAACCAGATCTGGCCATATCTACCCAGATCTCACCATATCTACCCAGATCTGGCTCCCCAGATCTGGTTTGATCTGGTTTTTAAGTGTCCAAAACCAGATCTGGATTTTTTTATCTGGCCAGATCTGGCTCCCCAGTTTATATGTTTCATATACCTTACCAAAAATACTATAACTTGAGCAACTTCCAGATATTTAACTCTTCTCCCATCAGAGATATCAAAGCTTAAACTTTGAATAAATTAAAAAATGTCAAAGTTCAAAAAATTCTAAAAAAATAAGGATACCTTAAGTAATGATGATATTAATTCTGGATGAACTGTTCATTGATGATGTTTGCAAGCAAAAATTAACAAATCAGTAAAACTACCTACTGCAGTAATGTTTGACTTTTTACATTTTAAAAATTGTATTCCAATATTTTTTTTAATATTTTACATTATTTTATTGAATTTTAACCCTTTTTTCATCATGTAATCAAATATTTTATTAACTAGGTAACATTCATCAAAACATTTTCAATGTGATCTGTGAAATTAAGAAAATGTATAGCCTAATCAAGAAACATTTCCCCTTGTTAAACTGAGTTGAGATGTGTTGGTTAATAATTTCTGTAAGATTAATCTTGTTTAGTTAAAAATATTTGAATAGATTTTTATGGTAACTATTAAATTAGGCTAGCTAGTAAATGTTTAAAAGTTAGGGCTACAGTTCCACAGAAGGTGCATGCTTCGCCTCACTATCTAGGGGTATCGGTGGAAATAACTGGGATAATTGGGTGGGGAACTGTCGATAGCCAAACACCTCATATACCGTATCACATTCATATGAACAATATAACGATATTCACAATCGATATTTCACCGTTTACCATCTAGGGGATTCAGTGGAAACTGGGGTTGTTGAGTAGGGAACAATCGATTGTCAACGACTTGGCAATATTGCTTTCCACTTACCTTATGCTCAAGTTAACTTTTCTTTCTTCTCAGGAATGTTGCAGATGCGAAAGGTCTGGAGGAAGAGATCTAACTAACCTTACCACCCCCAACTCTTACGGGTTGATAACAAAATAGTGTAATGCGCATGCGCAAGTCGCCGGAAAGAAAGCCAATCAGCTTCTTAGATGATAGTGACGTCATAGTTGTATTTGCGATACGCACGCTTAAGGAGGGGGGATGTCAAAGTGCCACCCCCCGACGAATTACCACCTTCCCTTACCCCAGGTGACGAGTTGCCACCGCACACGTCAACCCACAACGAACTCCCGCGTCAAGTCACCCCAAATGCTCTCCGCTACGCATTTGTTTGTCTCCGAACACAAAACTCCGAAAACAGTTTCTAATAGTTCAATTATAATTTTGGCATTTTTTTTAACTATGTTAGGGCAACAAGTTAACTTAACGTCAACATTATTGTAATTTGCATAGTTTTACCCTGTTGACAATTCTTTAAATAGATTTTTGTTACATAGTAAGATTAAAAATTAAAATTTGCCGTCATTTTTAAGCGGTATAGAGGAATGCAAGAAAGTAACGCGTAGATGTTGAGTAGAATTAACATAAATATTCAATACTTTTGAAAAGAAAACTTTTAAACAAATACATGAAGATGCGCCAAGCAATAAAGATCCATGTAAACTAACCCCATTTTTTAACGGATGTCGATGCACTGTCGAATTTTCAAAGTGTATAACTTATACATAGACACTTCTGAAGCACATGAAATAAATGAACTTCTCAAATTCTGTGAGGAATTTCATACCTATATTGAAGTTGCAACTCTAAAGTAATACATTTTTAAAAGTTTGCGCCCCGAGGAGAATTTTAATAACTGGCAATTTTATAACAGTGCTGTGACACAAAGCATTAGTCTAGAAAAAAATACAAAAAAATTGACACGATTTCTCATTGACAGGTATTTACGTAGTAAGACTCCATACATAATCAACCTAAAACTAACGCCTATTTTGGCAAGTTGTTTTTAAGTCACGAAGTGACGTGGGCTGCTAGTATGATTTAATAAATTCATTGTAAATATTATCACAATTCACTAGAGGGGGTTGGAGAACGGATGCCGCTTACTGGGTGAAGCGTCGAAATGTGGAAACTGAAACTAAGTGTACATGTGAGAAGGAACACATGTTTCACCAAGAAAACAGAGGAAATATAAACAAGGAAAGCAAGTCACAAATTATGTGTTTTTAAACACAGAAACTCCATAAGATTGTCCAGTAAAACATCCGTAACGCTACGTGTATGTATAGTAGAACCTTAAAAAATGTTATCCATGCAATGTTGCTGCTAATAACGTAATTGTGATAGATTTTACGCCATAGTATTATCTTTTAAAGTAATTTCTGTGCGTGTATTTAGTCCTGAAAACATATGTTTACTGGAACTGTACGGTAACATTTGTTTCATCATACCATCGCGTTAAACTACTGTTTCAAATACTCTCAGCTGAGATAGAAACTAACCATTACCAGGTGGTCGTGTAAACTGTAAACTGGAAAAAGTACTAGTAATGTTAAGGAGTGTTTACAAACATACAATTATAAACATGGTTGATTGAAATAAGCCTGAATCCTATATAGTCCAGTCAAAACAGGAAAAAATTCCGTTAATTTTGAAACTTTGCACACTTATTTAGAAGTACCTAAGGGTGAAAATACCAAAAGTCCTGGAAAATATGTGGCGAGCTCTAGTGGCAATTGATGGAAACAGGGTACTTTTTTGGTTTTTCGTAAAAATCTCGAGAACCGTTGGTCGGAGGTGAGAACTTTAAATGTACAAAATAAAGCTTATTAAATTTGCTACAAAATGATGTGGTACATTTTCTTTGTACTCCTAACGGTTACCTAGTTATAGGGGGCCAAAATAAGGATCTTTTCACGATTTTCTCCTAAAAATGAGCAAAATTTTGTTTTTTTAGCTTTTAACGTATGAAAATAAAAATTATCTAATTTTGGTGGGCACCATTAAATTCAGCTCAAAAAACCAAACAATTTGGTATCCTGAATCATTGCTTTATGTCCGTTGGTCACCGAGATAATGGAGGCGGTAAACGCCCCTTACATTGTACCTATGTAATCCTTATGGGAAATAAAAAAAATTCTATATCTCCCTTATTTCGCAACATATCATAGT